>JAJPUD010015704.1:0-36500 GCA_023553655.1 Myrmecobius fasciatus | reverse complement strand
GAAGTGGGACTGGGTGATGTCCAAAAGCTCTTCTACCTGCTGTCTCCTGGGGTCAACAAGGGACTTCCAACTCAAGTAGTTGTTGAGAGAGCTGATATTTTGATCACCTGAGAGAAGGGAAATGAAAATACTGCGTCATGTACCAACTGTTGTAAGGCACACATGTGTGCACACACACATGTTTTAGTGCTGGAAGAGCTTGGCAAGAACTTGGAAGAATTATGTGAAGGTTCAGAGAACAAAGTAAACTGAGACCAAACTTGCAGTAGAGTGAGTGTAGTAGGGGAAAAAGAGGAGGAGGAGGAGGAGACAAAGGGGGAGGTGGCTGAAGGCAGGGCCTGGGGTTGGTCCTGGCTCTGAACTAGCTCTGGAGTCCCAAGCAAAGCTCTGGAGGTCTCCTAGGTGACATGGAGCTGTTTGTCCTGTAGAGAAAGGGCCCCCTACAATTTGGGGGTCATGAACCCCTTAGTCTTTCTGGGGAAGCTGATGGATCATTTTTCTGAATGCACTTTGTTGCCTTCATCCCTGATTGAAGGAGATGCTCAAGATCATGTTACTGAAGTTATTGAACAGGAACATGTCATTTCCTTCCCTATCCAAGTTCACAGAGCCCCTGAAAACCATCCATGGACTCTGGAGGATGGGGTCTGTGCACCCCGGTTCAGAATCCCTGGTCTTTCCCTACTGCATTCTTGGTGGAGTTGTGAACTGATTCAACCATACTGGAGAACAATTTGGAGCTCTGCCCAAAGGGCAATAAAAGTGTCCATACCCTTTGATCCTGCAGTGCTACTATATCCCAAAGAGATCACATGTGCAAAAATGTTTGTAGCAGCCCTTTTTTTAGTGGCAAGGAACTGGGAAATGAGGGGACGCCCATCAGTAGGGGAATGGCCGAACAAGTTGTGGTGTGTGAATGCAATAGGATGTTATTGTTCTATAAGAAATGATCAGCAGGGTGCTTTCAGAAAAGCCTGCAGAGGCTTACATGAACTGGTGCTGTGTGAGGTGAGCAGAGCTAGGAAAACACTTCACATAGTCACAAGCAAGATTGTGTGATGATTGATTTAGCTCTCTCTTCTCAGCAACAGGGTGATCCAAGAAACTTCTACTAAACTTGGGATGGAAAGTGCCATCTGCCTCCAGAGAAAGAACTGTGGAGACTGAATGCAGATTGAATCATACCATTTTCACTTTCCCCCTCCTTTCTCGTGGTTAGTCCCTTTTGTTCCGATTTTTCCTTCACCACATGACTCACATGGAAATATGTTTAAAATGATTTTGCATGGATAACTTATGTCAGATTGCTTGCTGTCTTGGGAGGGGGTAGGGAAGTCAGAGAGGGAGAAGAAATTTGGAGCTCAAAATGAATGTTGAAAACGATCTTTACCTGTGATTGGAAAAAAAATAAAATATCATTAAGTGGGGGGGGGAAGATAAAAAAAAAAGAATCCCTCATCTTTGAGGTCTTTTCTAGTACCCGTTCCCACTGTTTAATATTTTTGCTCCTCTTTTGCCCGTTGCAGGACAAGGAGAAAGATGACCAGATGATGTTTTAGCATATGGGACGTGGGGCAGAGGAGCTGAGATTAGAGCCAAGTAAAGAAAAATAAGGGCATCCCTCTCCCCTCCCCCGTCCCCACATAGAGCATGGGGATCATTGTTCAGAAGGATGACCCTGTGTTCAGGCAACATCCTGTGTTATCAAAAGACAGTTTCACATTGTAGCTCCTAACTGTCCCAACTAAGGCAGGAATGGGAACTGTTTTTATTTGGTTGAGAAGACTTTGTCCCCAAGACTTGAAACAAAGACTTTTCTGGTTCACCTTCAGCCCAGAAAACCCAAGGAATGACACAAGTTGCTAGTGAGCATTCTGTGGAATTCCCATTTTCACATCTAGTAAGGAGAGGAGGCAATGTGGTGTGGGAGTAATAGGGCTGAACTCTGTGCCTGAGAAACCCAAGTTCAAATGCTGCTTGTGAGACTTTGTAGCTGTATGATCATGAGCAATCACATCAGGGAACCTCGGTTTTGTGGGAGGGATGGTGCTACAGGGATGGTGTGAGGAGCCGCTGAGATAGTCTATACAAGATACTGTTTCAAAGATACTATTTCAACTTGAGAAGGCTCAAGCCCTGCTGTGCTTGGCATAAGGTTTAGCCTGTGGGAAGTACTATGGGTTCCCACTTAAGTAACTTTCAGAATAGAAACCTGAATTTGTAGCCTCAGTTAGCTTCCTAGGCCCTGGAGAGGCAGCCAACTTATTTGCCACTTTAATCTCCTTTTCAAAGTTTCTGAAGTAAATATTGTAACAGCTGAATCTTTACCCAACTTCCTCTGGCCCATTACCTCAGGCCACTGATACTTCAAGACCTGTGATGCAGGATAAGGTTCACCTTCAAAGAAGTGGAGTTCATCTACTGAAATTGAATGGACCTGGTTACCTAATAAGTGACCCTCTTCTTCCTTTAAATACTCCCTCCTCTTACCCACTCCTTCCTTCTGGGTAGGTGGGTTTCATTTACTGTAAGCCCCAGGGAACCAACTAGAAAACTCAGCCTCGATTTTGTAGTTCAGGGAAACAAATGTGGGAGCTGCTTATCCCACGGGGCCACTTTGCTTCCTAACCCTAACTCCAACCCTAACTGTTCCCAATTCACTTTAAGGGAAAAATGAATGTCCCCATATTTTTTTCACAAATGTCTCCAGAGTCTTCAGCGGCAGAGACTGGATTCTCAGAAAGTCTTTCATCTTCTCCTGAGCTGATTGGCACGTCTTTGTTTCAGGCAGATGCCAAGACGTGTGCCTTCTAATGAGATGTGGTTGGGGAAGCTCTCGTTTGTTGTCTCCCGTGTCTGTCCCTCTCTGCCAGCCACATAAGTCATGCCGGTTCTGCGATGCTTCTCTTTCCTCAGTCATGCCAAGGGAGTGGGCAGAGCAGGGCAGGCAGCAGAGAACAAAGAGCTTCTTTTTGTTCTTGCAGCGATGCCTCATGTGGTCCCCGGTGGAGCCTCGCCAAAGATGCCCAGAGATGACTCTCATCAATCACAAGTGGAGGATAGCAGCATTTCTTCCAACTATTGTGGTGATACCTTTGAGTCCTTCACAGAGAAGGAAGCAGAGGAGGAGGAAGAGGAGGAAGAGGAGGACAAGGAGGTAGAAGATGAAAAATGTCACCTGAGGGGAAACCCTCTGGCTCTTTGGTGTCTTCTGATGAATGCCAGACTGGGTCCAGCGCCTCTGGGAGCCACCCTGTGAGCAAGCGGCTGGTACCGAGCTCCAAGAATGAAGGTAAAGAAATTCCCCTGGGAGGGGGCAAGAAAGGACTGTGGGGCAGTCCATCAATTGGTAAACATTTATTAAGCACCTGCTAGGTGCCAGGCACTGTGCTGAGTCAGTTCTGCTGGCCACAAACTCAGGGTTGCATTCCCTCCCATCCACCACCTTTGCCCATTTTTCTCTAATGTAGTGAGGCCAGCCCTGCTGCCACTGACAGGTTCGCCATGGACATCAACAACATGCAGACCTCAACAGAAGCAACCCCTGACATAGCCCCCCACAAATGAGACATCTAGCTCTCTGTTTCCTCAGAGGCCACAGGCCAAGTAGAAAGAAAAAGTCCATACCAGGGTGCATTGCTGAAGAGGGCCCGGCTCTTCTGAAGAAATTACAGTTGGGGGGCGGAGGGGGGCGGTAGGGAAGGCCACTGGGAAGCCAGAAAGAATTACTTCAGCAGCTCCTTAGGATGGATATTGACCTTCCTCCCCCCCTCCCTTTGCCATGCAGCAAAGTTTTTCGCCCTTCTTTCTACCCCCTTTCTATCTCGGTTTCACTCCCTTCCTGACAGCGGTCTTGTCTGTGAGTTGTACATGCATTAGGGACCTACCTAGGATTGAGAAGTAAAAGGGACCTCAGTGTTGTGTCCAACCCTGAACTGACAGATGAGTAATTTGAGACCCCCATAGGTGAAGTAACTTGTTAAGAGGTCACATGAGCGATATTGAGAAGTGCCGGACTTGAATCCACGTCCGTTGATTTGAAATCTGGTCTATGATGTCTTACTCTCTTCTTCTAGATCAGGGAATGCAGGCCACGTTGAATATTTCTGTGCAATGAAGGTAATCACAAAAACCGCATCTGCCCCAGGAAAACAATGGGGTTCGTTCCAAGGCCAGCTAGCACTGGTTTGGGATAATTTTCTCTTTGGGATGATCCGTTTCCACCGGCCATTCTTTCCAGTGGCACCAGTCATTGAGATTCGTCTTTTGGGACAGTTCTGCAGTGTCTCTCATGACATTGAGGGGGAAAGAATGATGAGGCATGAGCCTGATAGTGGACTTCAAGAAAATTCAGGGTTGATTGTGCAAAGAAGCTAACCATTTCTGCATCTCCGTAGGAAACAGACCAAGCAGAAACAGGTTCAGATGGCAACTGGGGAAAGAAAGGATTGCAATCAGAGCAAGGGCTCTGAATCCTAAACGAGCTTAACAGGGCAACATTCTGGGCCCGGCACCCTTCAGCTCTTTGGGCAGGCTGACTTGGGTACTCGGTAGCCAGGAACCTGAGGTTGGGATGAGAGAACATCTTTTGTCAAAAACGATGATGGATTCTTTTCCCTTGCCATCACTTCCCAGTGACATCTCCCCAACCTCAAGAGCACCTTCCCTGCTAACAGGGAAGTATAGTTTAGCAAAGGAAACCTATACATTGGCCCTTTCTAACATTTGTCATTTGGGGCTTCTGGCTTTTTGCCGCCTCTCCTGAGTGGCAGGAGCCGGCTTCTTTCTCAGTTCAAGTAGTCAGCCTCTTCAGGTACTTTCCAATTTAGGGGTTCTGTGGGAGACTGTTCCTTTCATTGTAGTCAACAAGGAAGCCCTCCTAAATAATGCTGTTTGTGTTGATTTTTATAATGTCTCAAATAGGGGACTGAACAGCTGTTTAGTGTCTGAGATCTACATATTGATTTGGTCTCACCACTGGGTAGAATGTCCTCAGGAAGTCAAATGTGACCTTAGAGGACATAGTGCCCGGCATGGGACTCTCCTAGGAAGGCAGGTCATAACCTCAACCCCCAAATGTCTCTCCTTTAGACTTTTATAATCCTTCCAACTCAGCTATTGGAGATGCCTACCATGGCCATAAAGAATGGAACAGAAAGCCTTTTTCTGGTGCTTCCCATGTGCATCTCGCTGTAGAAAGTGCACATAGTAAAGCAAACCATTCCCTGCTTGTGGAGGACTCACCCTCCACCAGGGCAGGCCCCCCAGAGAGGATCCATCAGGCTCTGAGTTAGCTTCCTCCAAGGAACAACACCACCTTATGATGGGCCCCTGAGGTTGAACCAGTGGTGGCCTCAAAGACTGCGGTGACAGGAGCCTCCTTGTGAGGTCTTCAGTAGCTAGCCCTCTACCACAGTCAGTTGACATCTCCCTGTTGTAATTTAGATGAGCCATTGGACCCACTGGACTCTGCTGCTCTAGAGGAAAAACTGAGCCAAAAGTGGATTCAGCATCTCAAGGCCAAAGAAAGCCCCAGTGGACAGCCCACAGCAGGCCCCACAAAATCACATGCAGGTAAGCCTGGTCTTGACTTAGCAGTAAAACTGCCTCCTCCTCTGACTGCTTTGTCCATAGCTGTGTGACCCTGGGCAAGGTGCCTAGGCTTTCTGAGCCTCACTTTCCTTCTCTGTAAGTTAGATATCCTACTTGCCCTGTAGAGGCATGGGGCAGGTGTTTTCCTTTTTCCCTGCACGAGAGGGGGGTTCGTTGTCATTGTGATCTATCCCTTCAAAGGATGAATGAGACGATAGCGTCACCCTGTCCCTTCCCTTGCTTTGGCAAATAGAAAAGGACCCAGGGAGAGGGTGGTTAGGATCAGGGCCGGGAGGCCTGACTCCATTGCTTCGTGGAGTGTGGAGGATGAGTGATTTGTTTCTGAATTCTACCCCCTCGGAGCCCCCCATGCTCTTCCGACTCAGGACTTGAACCTAGTTAGGCCTTCCCATGGTCCTATCGCTGCTTTGCAGTACTTCCTGTACTGGCACTCAAGTCTCAGGTTTGGATAGAACTGGATTTGGAGCCTGAGGCCTTGGGTTCTCTTATTGGCAGCAGGGTGATGAAGTGGAAAGAGACCTAGTGCTTGAGCCCAGGAGATCTGGCTTCCAGTCCAGGCTGAAATGCATAATTGAGCTGTAGGGAGGGTACCTCGATGCAAATGTTAGCCAATGTTCCTGGTACCCCAGGCTACTGTCTGTGGCCCAGGGACACCTGCTTTGGTAGACTTGGAAACGGTCTTTGTTGCCATCAAAGTCCTCAGCCTCTCCCCCACCCCAAGAGTGTTTTTGACCTTGTGCTTGTGTTTTGTATTAGTTTGACTCATGATTAAGTCTCCTTAGTCAAGTGAAGGCACATGAATGGGGACTATGTGGAAGCCACCCCTTGTCACAGGGTGCCTCGTTTTCTCTATCCGTTTTGTTCTGGCTAAATGGCAGGTATGCTCCTTCCTGCTGTGCACAACAGAACCATAGATTTGATTTTGAAACGGATAGCTTTGCTCTCTTCACTTTCTGAGACGATAAGGCCACTTGCTTACGTCCCAGTAATTGTCTTTCCTGGCTCCTAGCTCTCTGACTGTAGGTGATGTTAAGCATATGCTCCTTAGACAGCATCCCCTGCTCTTTACAAATGAAATGGTGCCATCAGCCCCACTTCCAATGTGAGTGGAAACAACAGTGCACTTCTCAGAAAGGAAAAGCCGCCTTTGCTTGTGGGAGTCTTAAAAATGCTCGGGGCTTAGATTTGGAACCACAGGGCAAGTCCTGTGGCAATGAAGGTAGGCCCAGGGATTGCAGAGTGAACTTTAAGGAAGAGCCCAGAAGGATCGGACATTTCCTCGTTGTGGACAAACTTTGACATTTTTGAGCTCGAAGAAACATCTGATCCAACCCTCTTGTTCTCCAGTGGAGGAAACTAAGCTCTGAGGAGCTCCGGGACCAGCTTATGGTCACATAGATAGTAGATAGCTAAAGCAGGTCTCCAGCCTTGGAATCCGGGGTTCTCTCGGTGGGTTGTCTGTCTTCCTCTTGTCAGTGTGTGCAGGTCTCTCTCCCTTGTAGCCGAGAACATTATAATGCCTTTGTTTTTCAAGGTGCATTGAATTTCATTACTTTTCTGCTAGATGATCTTGAAAACGGCCCAGTTCTTGATGCCATTCTCACGGACCTCGGCATGGCCTTCTTCATCTACATTCTGATGGATTCTTTCTCCAAGGATTTTAGTTATAATGACCACCAGAAATGTGATTTTTCTGCTCCTCTTTTGCATGAAGATATCTGGTTTCTTTCCCGTCCCTTATCGTGCACCAGACTGCATTGTCCCGTCGGTTTATTATAGTCAGTCTACATTTCTTGGGCACCGCCTGTGTGCCAAACATTCTGTTAAGCCATGAGCATACACAAAGGGTCCCCAAAAGTCCCCGAAGGACTTTGCAGCTCAGACATGCACACATCAAACATCTAGGCTAACGGACTAGGAAATAATTAAGAGAGGGGTGGCCCTAGAATTAAGAGGGGCTGTGAAAGGATTCCTGAAGATGTTGCTATTTTTGAGAAGAGTTGAAGGAAGTCAGGGAAATCAGGAGATTGATGTGATGATGAAATGCATTCTAGGGCTAGGGAACAGGCAGCGATAATGACCAGTGGTGAAAAATGGAGGGTCTCTTTAGTGGAGCAGCCAGGAAGGCCGGCGTCACTGTATGGAAGAGTCTCTGTCTGTTAGTGAGGTTTAAGTACATGGGAAATGTATGAGAGGACAGGGGAAAGGCAGCAGGGTGTCAGTGGAGTGGAGTCAGGAGTTCTGTGTGCAGTGGTATCAGATTCCTTCTCCTTAAAACTCTCCATCTGCCAGCTGATGTCTGACAGCCTTTTCCTTTCTAAAGCCTGTCAATTTCAGAGACCTGAAGGCCTCCACCCGTTGGCACAAGGAATGGACAAAGAGTAAAGTTTGGGCCTTCCTGATCCCCTTTTCTTCCCCTAAGTCTAGCCAATGGTGGAGAGGCATAAATATCAATAGAGATAGAGAGGTGATTCCATATCCTTTTAGACTTGGACATATACGCCATGGAAGTCAAAGGTCCTGTATCTATCCCAGGCGATTCCCATCAGTACTTTTGTGGTAACCAAGTGAGCTGATGACCTATGCCCACTGATGGAGGAATGGCTGGGAAAGCTCTACCAGACCATGACATAGGATCACTGGGCAGCTACGAGGAACTCGGAGAGACATGGGAGCGTGACCGTGAGCTAGAGACGATAGGCATCAATTAACTCAAAATTCTGTAATATTCTTGTTTTAAAATGTGAGAGTAGCTTTAGGGATAGCCTTAGCATTGAAGGAGCTTTCCTTGACTGGCTTTTTGGAAGTAGAGGTGGATTTTTGCTGGGAACTGTATAGAGAAAGTTTGCACCTCTCGGGGATTGGGAGGAGGCATGGAACTAGATGACTTCTGGGAGAGGTCCATAGGATTCTTTCCCGTGATACGTATACATATATTCGATTTGTCAAGTATTTTAACATAATTAACATGTAGTGGATATCCTGCCATCTAGGAGAGGAGAGGGGACTGGGGGGGGGGGAATTTGTAACAGAAAACTTTGTAAGGGTTAATGTTGAAGAATTACCCATACATATGTTTGGCAAATAAAAAGTTTTAATAATAATAAAAAAATGAACATGGAAGTAAGTTTAGAAGAATTGCACATGTTTAGCCTATACTGGATTGCTTGCTGTCTTTGGGGAGGGAAGGGGGAGAGTGGGGAAAAAATCTGGAACAAAAGGTTTTGCAAAGATGAATGTTGAAAACTATCTTTGTATGTATTTGGAAAAATAAAATACTATTTAAAAATAATCTTTAAAAAAAGGGATTCTTTCCCCTGTAAGAGAAACAGCACACCGTACTGTGGATTTCTAGATGATGTCTATCAGAGACAATTTATCGATCTTTACAATCATTCCTACTTGGAGGGAGATCCAATGAGCCAGGTTTCTCCCCCTAATTGAAACGTCTTCTTCCCCAACCAACATCTCACAGTTTATAGTTATGATGAAGCAGAAGGCAGCATGCTAGCGCAACACCAAGCAACATGCAGAACTGAGGTGTAGGGATCTTTTATTCTCTTGAGTGGAACAAGGGTCGTGTCAGCAACCTCAGAGATATGTCTTCCCCAAACCAGCCATTCCCTGTTGGACCTAAGAATCCTTCTAAGGATTCCCCTTCCAGTCTAGGCAGAGTTGGATTACTCAGAAGTTCTTCCCACTCTTAGCTTGATCACCTCCAATGAGACAAATGTGCTGTGTAATCTTAGTTTGGCACCTGAATGAATGGGCAAAGCAAGGATTATTCCAAAAAGACTCATTAGACCAGGTCAGTGTCCTAATGGGATTCTGGGGCGTTTTGTGGCACTTCCCGGCAGAGTTGTATAGGCATCTGAGCCACCATGTGGCTTAGGCACTTTATTCTGAAGAAGAACAGCTGAAGCCCAGAGAGTGAAGTGCCCCTTGATCTCTACCACCCCTTTCCCACCTCTACCCCCACCCCCACCACCGGGAAGTGGTAGAGCCAGGATTTGAACCCAGCTCCTCCAAAGCCTGGGTATCCGTGTCTCTTCTGCCATGTTATGATGCTTTCCCTTCTGGTGTGCTCTGCCTGTCACTGTAGGAAATCTACTTTTTCTCTTCTTTTCCTTCCTAAGTGATAGAAACAGAAGGTGCTGGAGATAGAAAACAAGTGAACCTCTTGAACCTGATCTTGTAGCTAACATTTTTCTTTTGGGCATGTGTTGTTGACAGATGTCGTGGAGGCATCTAAGAGTGAACAGGATGCCGTGCAGGCTTTTTGTACCACTAAGATAAACCTGATTCGTCATCAGCTGAACTCCCAGGTGGCAAATGCCAGCAGCCATCAGAGGCAGCATCGAGGATTGGTTGCAGAGAAGCCGGTGACAGATGAGATGAACAACTGTGTAGTTCCCCGTCAGCTGATAAAAAGACTCTCTCAGCAAAACCAGAGGGCAGCACCCAGCCAGGTACAGTAACTGGAGCTTGGAAGCACCTCAGAAAAGGAAAGCTTTCTGATGTATATATCCTAAAAGGGACCCATGCTTTTCTCCAGCCTCCCAGATCCTGTGACATTGGGCTTCATGAAAGCCAAATCATGTAAACAGCCAAGCAGGTGGAGGTAAGGGGTGGAAATGAGGCAGTCCCAAGGCAAGGCAGCCCCAGTGTAGTGGGGGAGGGAGAGCTTGGAGTCACCAAGGAATGGCTGATCTCTTCTTGCTCAGTGTAGGAAAGGGAGGAAAGGGAAGCCAAATTAGTGGTGACAGCCTGGAAGAACACTGAGGGGAGTGGGGCTAGTAGTCATTGTGAGGACAAAGGGGCTGAGAAAGGAATTATTACCAGGAATCCCAGAGCAGTATCAAAGGACACATCCAGAAAGCTCAGAGTGAGCTCTGCCTAATTGTGATGCTCTGACTTGGTCCAGAAGAGGTGAGATAATGCAGTCCCTCCCTTCTTTGAATCGGTGGGAGGGTCGGTGGGGAGAACATTGGGCAGGTCCAGTCAGACTCACGGGTGAGTCTGGGTTATTTTGCCACACTGTCTCTTACAGGATTGGGGGGGGGGGGGAGTGAGGGGAGGAGAGGGAAATGCATTTTTTGGCAACAAAGTTTGTACCAAAGCAGAAGATACCAACAAAGAGGTTTTCAAAGGCCAAAGAGCCAACAAGGGGAAATTGTGTTCTGAATCTGATTCTTTCCAATAATGTTGCTTGGGGTGGTGAGTTGGTGTGTTGGTGGGAATGATGGGAACCATAGGAAGAAATGACTTCCCCCTCTTAAAAGTGGGGCTGTTTTGGTTTGTTTGTTTGATTTTGAGACTTGGCCTCTGAGTATCATCTGAACTGGAAATAAGGTGACCCCTTTCTGGATGGATGCCACTGCCAATCTTGCTGGGGGCTCTGACCCATTCCAGTTCTGACCTGGACCTCTCCTCAGGCAGCCTGGTAGCCCCTTGCTCTTGGGGCTTTGCCATGTTAATGCCAGACTTATTCTGAACACCTGATCAGCTTAGGGAATCACAGCTCAGGACTCCTGAGCTCAAATGATTCACCTGCTTCAGCCTCCCCCCTGTCAGGGTTTCCAAGTGTGGGTACCACGCTCAGCCAGTTTAGAATGTGTAGGAGGGAGGAGGGCAGTGCCGAGTCAGGGCTGATATGCACCCCAGGCTTGGTAAATGTGGGATGCGTTTCCAAGGAGGTCAGAGTGGATCTGTGGGATAGCAAGGACTAAAAATCTCCTCTAGGAAGCTCTTGATCAATTCTGACAATTCTGAAGAGGAAGAAGAGGGGATGTGGTCCAGAGGGAACAATGCGAATCCATAGGTACCTCCCTCATTATCCAGCACTGTTTTGGGGGGAGAAGCAAGAGGGAATCATTGAAAAAGTAGAGAAAAACAGCCCATCTCTGTATGAACAGTGTTAGAGGGCCTAAATCTCTGAATGAACTAAGGCCAGGAAGTAAACCAAAGGATCTCGGAAAGGAGTTTTGTTCTGTTTCTGTTTGGGGGGCGTGCCATATGCTAACATCTGCTTAGCTATTGTCTTTAAATCTAAATTGTGTAAAGCATTTACTTCAGAAAGACTCTCATTCCCTTCTCTTGGGAAAGAAATAGGCAAGTATTGGCTAGATGCCAGTCCAGTTTGGTGGATTTGGACCCAATTGAATAGCAGACATCAAGACGTAGCCATGAATGGTTTGCTAGGAGCCCAGATTGAGGTCTTTCTTAGAGGGTCTCAGGGTCTGTGGCTGTCTCTGTGCTGGCCGACATTTTCCTGAAAGCTTTAGCTAAAGGCACAGATGACTTTTTTCTCAAATGACAAGGGTCGATGACCAAGATGACAGGGGTAGCTCACACCTCACATGCCAGAATTAGGATCCCAGAGGAACCCAGGGGAGGTAGGGGGTGGGAGCTGGAATGCTGAGCTGAATCTAGTCAGTCCTTTGGCCAGTAAACATCGATTAAGCACCTACTGTGTGCCAGGCACCGCCCTAAGTCCTGAGAAGCTAAAGGGAGGCCAGAGGCAGTCCCTGCTCACAATCCACTGGAAGAGACAGTAAGCAAACACATTGCCAGGTAGAAGATGAATCAGAAATGATGAGCAGAGGGCAGGCGCTAGAATTATGAGGGGTTGGGAAAGGCTTCCTGCAGAAGGTGGGATTTTGATGGAAGCCAAGAGGCAGGGATGAGAAGGGTGAGCCTTCCAGACATGGAGCATAACCAGAAATTATGCCTGGCGCCATGAAACGGGGTGTCTTGTTAGAATAGCCAGAAGGGCAGGGCCACTGGGTCAAAGACTGCAAGATGGGGAGTAAGGTGTAAAAAAAAAAACAGCAAAGAGAGAAGGGGCCTAGATTGTGACAAGTCTTGTTCAGGAAGGGCTGAGAGTCCACAGACCTGGGAGCTCCTTTCCCACTTGGAAATGTTGTCGTTCTCTTGTCTGTTTCCAGGGACTTCAGTACTAATCAAAAATTTCTAGAGACCCCTACACATGTGAGAATATACCCTGCCTTGACAACTGCCCATCTCTCTGCCGGATGAAGTCAACGTAATATTCCTCTGAAAGGAATTCAAAGCCAGTAGCCAGTATGTGCAAGAATGGCAGGTGTCACTACACTGCTGCCTGTTCTCTAGTTCCCTTTTTGGGGTAGCGGGTGGTCCAGTACAGGGAGGGCTGAGGCTGGAGACAAGAAGACCTGATTTTGCACCCAGGCCCGGACACTCGATAGCTGGGTGACCCTGGCAAATCACTTTATGTCTATCTGCCTCGGGCGGCTAATCATCTGTAGAGGGAGAGTGAGATAGTCTCCACCTGCCTCGGTTGTTGTAAGAAGAACATGGGCTACTCTTTGGGAAGGCTTTTGCAAACTCTCAAACGCTGTACAAATGCTAGCTCTTGTTATTATCAGAGGAAATACTTTCAACTTGCTTCTCTCTCAACCCCAGGGACCTAGGCTCGTGTCTCATCTCTGCCACTGAACTGGCTCTGTGACCTCGGCCAATACAGCTCCCCTCAATTTCTTCATTTGTCAAACAGGGAAACTCCACTCTCCTCACTTGACAAGATCATGGTGGAGATTAATGTAGCAAAAGTACGTTTTTCCCCTTAGGCTCCATAAAGATGTCAGCTGTTGTTACTCTTTCTGCTTCCGAGTATGCTTATTGACCGTTACTTTCACAAAGGAGCTGGATGACAACAGAACTAGAGCTAGTGGCGTCCGATCATTTCTCCTACCAATTTCTCATTTCCAGGTGTCAGCAGTTAAAAAGCACAACTCTTCCCGGTGCCCAGAGTGTACCAAGAAGAGAGGAGAGCTCTCCCAGCTGACCTTTGTGCGCCAGAAAAAGACCTTCCTTGAGTCAGCACTGCTCAAAGAGAAAATGGATGAGGATCGTCATACCAAAGTGAGTGGCCCTTAGGCACAGGTTGACATTTACCCATATTTCCCTGGGGTTTGACAGCTGACAGAGAGCCGTCCTCTATGGATTCTGAGAAGTAGCTGGCAGAAGCAGCTGCAGCGTCCTTCTCATTTTAGTGTTTGAAAAGTTTGTTATTTATTTTGAATATTCTTTTTCTTTTTAAATTGTGTCACAGACTTTCTCCCTCCTTCTCACTCCTCCCCCACCCATTGAGAAGGCAGCCAAAATGATATCAGTTATACATGTGAAATTGTGCAAAATGTATTTTCCTATTAGCCGTATCTCCACAAAAACCCCCCAAATTAATCCAAAATACACCCTATCTGGAGCTGCTGTGTCCTTACCCATTTGGTATTAATGCATCAGTATTTATTAAGTTATATTACTTTGGGGTTCTTTCTGTATCCTCTAGATGGAGGTTGGTGCCTTCAATCCTCTGTTCTTGAAAACAGTTTCATGGTAGCGTATAGAGATTTGTTTGTTGGGTTTTTTTTAACGTTTGATACACATTTTTTGGAAGTCTGCTTGGTCCGGAGGTTAAGCCAACCCTGGAAATATGAACTTGCTGCTTATGTACTCAATTCCTTTAAAAAAATTGTATGTATCATAAGAAGCTGCAATTTCATCAGCATAGGGAACACTCAGCCTTATCGAAGTGCCCATCAAGAACTCAGCTGTAACTTGGAGTCTCAGAGAGTCCCTTGGGTGCCTGAGAGTTTCAGTGACAGACCACAGACATGAGAGGTGTCCCTGACTCTCAGGCTTGCCTTCCCTCCCTGACCTTGTGCTGCTGTGATGCGAGCCCCTCAAGTCATTAGTGTTCTCTTACCCTTGTGTTAATGTAAATGTTCTCAGCTATTAATTTTCCTCTAATAAGCATTGAAATCTCAGCCCATAAACATGCTTACATTATCTCATGTTTATCATTCTCGTTAATGTGGTCTTTGTGATTTGGTCTTTGATATCCCCATCGCTGATAACATTTTTCATCTCCCATTTAGGCCTTTTTCTTTCTACTTGTCTTTTTGGTGACCATGTTTTGGTCACATTACCGAAAACAAAAAGGATATTTTTAAGACTTGTGCTTCTAGTCTCATTGGAGTCTGAAAACTGTGGTCTAAGATTCTCCCACTCAAAAGTCTCCATATTCCCTGTATCATTTCTTTCTTGTTCATCTTTCTGCTGGATAAACAGCAAGTTTCCAAGTGAGAAGAAATCACAAGATCCTACACGTCTTTTTTGCATTTAAGTTCTCAGTCTCTCTGCTGGCTTTCTTATGTATTGCTGTATGCTGCCTGCTAATATTTTATTTAACAATTTTGAAAATGGATATTCACTATGGATACTGGTCTATAGTTTTCTTTTTAGGATTGTGATTCTCTCTGCTTTAGGTATCAAGACTCTAGTTGTGTTCATTTTTTTCCCAGAGGATTTTTTGACTTTATTCTTGGTTTTCTACAACCAGCTAGCCCCAAACCATCCATTGCACCCATCTACCTGGAGATCTTGGGACATGTTGCCATCCTCCCAGCCACTGTAACCTGCTAGTCTGAAGAATCCCATCCAGATCAGATACTATATATACCTCCTTCCCTTTCTACTTCTTCCTATGGGAATAGTAAGCAAAGCAAAGCATGCTGCCACTGCTTCATGTATAAAATCTTGTCTCATTTTTGTAATCATATTATTCTTTTCATGCTTGATAGAAGTCAGTGGTAAATTCATCTGGTTGTTGAATTTATTTTTCATTCAGAGTTCATTTATAACTTCATTTTTTTTCAAAGATTGGGCTATGTAGAGTCTTCATTTCTGGTTCTGTCAGTTGGAATACTTTAGCTATATGTGGGTATTAATCCATTTTAGTCAATTGTCAATTTCATTTGCATTTTGTTGAACAAAATCATCTTCACTAATTTCCTTCATTTGTTCTGACTTCTCCTTTTTAATTTCTGTACTGGCCATTTGGCTTTTTTCTCTCCTATTTTAAGCAGATACAGTACTGATTCCTCCCTTGGATCCTTTTTTCCCCTTAGCACCCAGCCTCTAGTCTTATATGTTTATCAGTTCTGAGCAGCAAAAGAGCTGTTTTCACCTGTGTTATCCTCTCCTTTGATTTTTCAGCCTTTTGCTCCTGATCCTTATGGTAACTCAGAAGGAATCTCTTTAAGTGTGTTTGTCGTCTCTAAAATATCTTTGGATCCTAATTTCTAGGCCATTCTGTTACCTTTCTCCATTTCCTAGGTGAGTTCTTCCCACCCATTCTGATTCAGTGCTATGATTATTTATTGTACATTTCTCTCTGCCCTATCCTTTTATACTTTTTCCTTTCTTTGATCTCACTTCTTCTTTCTAGAGACTAACAGCCGAGGTGTGGGGGAGGGGGAGGTGCTAAACATTAGTGAGTTATATGCATGGTGCAGTCTGCTTCTGTCCCTCCTCTTCCTCTCAACCCATCCCTGGTTATAGATTCTTATCATTTTTCTCTTTACTTTGATCCCAAGTTTGTGATCCTCCCTTCAGAGTCAGATTGTGTTTTGCTTCTGACCAATCCTTGACCCTATTCTGCCTCTTGAAGTCACCTTTCTATTCTCCCTATTACTCCCTAATTCTTTGTTGAATTGAATATATATTTTTTCTTACTAAACTCTGTGTGTGTGTGTGTGTCTGAGGACACACATGCTGCATGTATCTACATGAATATTTGGAAATGCTCTTTGGCATTCAAAGCCCTTTATCACCTAGCCCTCTCCTTCCTTTCCAGTCTTCTTTCGTTTCCCTCTCCGGCACATACTTTTCTAGCCAGTAGCCCTGGCCTCCTGGCTGTCCCAGAAAAAAAAGGCCCTCCATCTCAGCTCTGGGCATTTTCTCTGGTTGTCTCTCAGGCCTGGAATGCTCTCCCTCCTCTGTTCCAACTCTTGACCTCCCTTGGCTCCCTCTGAGTCCCAACTAAAGTCTCCCCTTCTACAGGAAGCATTAATGCTCCCACCACTCTTAATTCTAGGGCTTTCCCTCTTTTAATGATTTCCTATTGATCCTGAACAGAACTTTCTTTTTGTCTATTTGTGTGCATGTTGTCGTCCGCTCCCACCCCCCATCGAACTGTAAGCTCCTTGAGGGCAGGTGCCTATCTCTTGCTTCTTTTTGTATCCCCAGCACTTAGCACAGTGCCTGGCACATAGCAGGTGCTTAATACATGTTTATTGACTCAAATTGAATTGAGCTGAATTGGCCACAGACATTTACTAGCCGTGTGATGCCGGGTAAGTCATGTAGCCTTTGTCTGCCTAAGATTCCTGATCTATAAAATGGGAATGGTAATCATGCCTACCTCCTGAGATGATATCTATAAAGCACTTGCAAATGCTTAAGTGCTCTAGAAATGCTATCTTTCTGTTTATTATTATTATTATTATTTTGATCAAGATGATGTCAATGATATGTCATCGTCGGGGCGTGCTTCTGGTTCCTCGAGATGCTCCTAGTTAATCTCTTATTTATGCAGCTGAGGGGTCAAGTTTTGGGGATTGGTGGGAGCCTTCCATGGGTTCATCCCAGAATTCTGTGATTCTCCCTGAACTAATTCAGTTTGTTGACAGGTGGCATAGCAAGGGTCAAGGTATTCCCATGATTGGGATAGAGTGATAAAATAGATCATTTTGATCGTGTGAGTTTGAGAAGCTTTTGCACACACACAATCGGGGAATGAGCATAAGGGAAGCATCCAAGTAGACGAGAATTTTATCTCCAATCTTCCCACTCCATAATACATAGACAACTGACAGAAATATGGAGGACCGGAAGCCATGTCCCAGCAGGGGAGCAGTCACAGGCTATGAACAGACAGTTGTCTAAAGAACTGTGTACTAGTAAAGCCAGCTGCCCCAAATCCCAAATATCAGCCAGAGCCACCTTGAGGTTTCTCTCCCTACCCGGCAAACTGGGTGCCAAAAGTTGGGAATGATTACTGTTGGAAGGATGCAGAAAGCCTGGCACAACCATGGGGCTTGTGGTAGTCTCTGAATCCACCCCACCATTTTGGAAAACCATTTGGAACTAGGTGAAAAAAGTGACTGAAATGCCTCTACCCTTGGACCTGGAGGTTCCCCTGCTAGGCCCATCCCTAAAGCAGGTCAGTGCTCAGAAGGAAGGCCCAAGGACACCAAAACACTCAGAGCGGCACTTTGTAGAGTTAGGCCGAAATGGAAACTGAGACGATGCCTGTTGGTTGTAGCGCAAGTCACCCAGGTGTCATGTAGGAGAGTAATGGAATACTAGTGTATTGCATCAAGTGAGTAGGAAGAATTCAGTCAGAGTGAAGTCAGGAGAGTCAGGAAACCAGTATAGACAATAACAGTTTCAGTGGAAGGGAGAACAAGAAGTCTGCTGAACTTGTTTGCCTTCTGTGGAATTAGAATGTCAATGTCTGGGCCTGGTCCCACAGGAGCCACATGGAAAGGCACCCCCCCGCCCCTTCCTTGCAGTGCTTCATGACGGCTGTGGCCAAAAACTTCTGTGCCAATTGCCATCCTTGTAGTGATAAACCTCCCCCCCTCCAAAGCTCGTCTGGTGCTCACACAGAAGACCCAACAGGTTTGATCAGTGTTCGGTGCTCCAGGGATAGGAGGAGGAGGAAGAGTGACCATGTCCTCATCTTTGTCTTAGAAGTCCTCACAGTCCTTGTTCTTGTTACTGGTTTCCTGTCTCTTTGCCTTCTAGGACTTTCTCAGCTTCATTGGGGAAATCCACAGGAGTCTCCCCAGGCTTTCAGATGACCCAGAGACCATCTGGAAAAGATTAAACGCTCGAAGTCAGGTTGAGTAGGGTATGGTTCAGCTTGGCCCTAGAGTAGGAGGTTGGATTGAAATAGCAGGCCCTCTCATCTCCACGCTCGGCCCTAAAGCCTAAAGCCTTTGATGCAGCCAGCTGTTAAGAATAACATGG
Organism: Myrmecobius fasciatus; assembly: GCA_023553655.1. Taxonomy (NCBI): domain Eukaryota; kingdom Metazoa; phylum Chordata; class Mammalia; order Dasyuromorphia; family Myrmecobiidae; genus Myrmecobius; species Myrmecobius fasciatus. The sequence continues at coordinate 18,029 of JAJPUD010015704.1, read as the reverse complement.
CCAATAAACAAATGTTTCTGTCATGTGTTTGAGTCCCTACCACCATTCCTGTAGCTACACAGGGATATCCACTTGGGGGTTCTGTGCAGACCTGGGCACTTCACCAAAGACTCCCGAAGGAGCTCCTGGGCACACGGCCCTGTGCGACGCCATGGGGCTGGGACTGGAGGCTGGGGGTGGGGGAGCACTCTTCATAGCAGACAGTCATCTCTCCCCCACCTGCAGCCTAAGTAGGGAGCTAGGACACAAGCACCAAGAAGTATAAGAAATAAAAATACATTTGGGGTGAAATGCCACATGACGTCACACCCTTCAAGGGATTACATTCCACCATGGAAGAGGGAGAAAAACATTCCGGAAAAAAAAATCGGTCCCTGCACTCAAGGAGTCCATCTTGCCCCGAGGGAGGCAAGACACTGGGAAGTTTTCCAGTGGCAAATCAAGCGAAAAAGTCCCGTGGTCCTTGGGATGGAGTGGCCACAGGTGGCAACAATGCCTCTTCCTGAGGGTGGTTTCCACCATGTCACTTTCTGATGTTGAACCATGTAACACTGCCACGGACTTTAGGGGGACAACTTACCGTTCTAGGTCCTCAGGGGCCACTGCCAGGGAAGCTTCCCAGGAAGATACGGAAAGGCCTCTGCAGAGAGCTTTGCTGTTTCCAAGGCTTGGGGGCTCAGGTGCCTGAGCTGTCTCCATCAGTGGTGGTCAAAGGGACAGTGATGGTGCTTTAACCATTTCCTTTTCACCATCATTTCTGGCTGTCAGAACTGGCGTGGGGCCTCTTGGACAGATAGGGAGCGTCAGCATTAGGAGATGGTCAAGATTTTGAGCCTTGCTGGTCTGGGGCTGTATTCACTGCTTTCTATTTTTAAACGGGAAATGCATTCCAACTAAGGCAGTCTACACTGATTGCCTTGTTTGCAGGAAGCCTTGACTTGAAGTCTACCCTCCCCAAAGGACAGGCCTGCCATATAGCATTGATAGCCCCATGGTATGGGAAGCTGCTCCTTCGAGCTACCCACTGCTTTGGACTGAGGCCAGACGATCCCAGAAAGGATGGGCGGAAGGAGGCCAAGGGAGCTTCTTGTGTATGTTTGTTGGGTGCAGAGCAACCAGCACCGTGGACCACTTGGATGTGGCTGTTATGGAGCATGGTGGCAGAGAGATGCACATTTAGGCCACTCATGTCTGGGGCCAAGGCACCACTGGGTCTGCACAGACTTTCTCACCTCCTGCTGTACTGCTGCTGCTCCCCCTGGGTGTGGGCCCTCTGCAGGGTGGGTCACTCAGCTGGCTTCTCTGGGGGCTTGCCCCTCATCTGCCAGCTGCTAGCCCTAAATTGTTCCACCCTGCATCCTGATATACTGCTTCGTACTAGGTGCAGTGACTCCTGCCAGGGGACTTGTTCTGTATTGTGGCAGGGGGTGGGAGGGAAATCCCCTCCATCTACCTCTGCACTCTGAAAGAAGCCCAGGGAAGGCTTTGAGTCAACAGGCATTCATTAATGCATGGGCTCAGACTAGGACAAGATTGGCTGTTCATAAGGAGCCGACATTCTCACAGAGAAAGAGAACATAAGAGGAAGCTGACAAGTGAGGGATGGGTGGGTGGGGGTACTTTGGAGGGAAGGGGCATGGTGGAAAAAGCAGACCAGAGAGACAGAAGCAGAACCTGCAGAGGAATGACAGGGTGACCATGGTGTTTTGGGCCATTCCATCTAGGGGAGTCTCTGAGAAAAATGGGTCAGACAAAGAGGCACGATAGGCAGGGGGGGCAGAGGGATTTGCCAGGGGGAGAAGGCTGCTGGAGCATGGTGGAGAAAGAAACATGGAGGAGAGGGATGAAGGGAAGCTGTGAAGAGTAAGGTCCCTCTAGGAAAGAGAAAAGCATAACTTTGGGTAAATAAGATGGCAGGAAATACAGAATTAGTTCTTTTAACTGTAAATGTGAATGAGGTGAACTCTCCCATAAAGCGGAAGCCGATAGCAGACTGGATTAAAAACCAGAATCCAACAATATGTTGTTTACAAAAACACATCTAAAGCATAGAGACACATACAGGGTGAAGATAAAGGGCTGGAGCAGAATCTACTATCCTTCAGGTGAACAACAACAACAACAAAAAGCAGGGGTAGCAATCCTGATCACCGATCAAGTAAAAGCAAAGATAGATGTAATCAAAAGAGATAAGAAAGGAAGCTATATTTTATTAATGGGTACCATAGATAATGTAGCAATATCAATACTAAATATATATGCCCTAAGTGGTATAGCATCCAAATTCCTAGAGGAAAAGTTCAGAGAGATGCAAGAAGAAATAGACAGCAAAACTATAATAGTGGGCGATCTCAACCTCTCTTTCAGAACTAGATGAATCAAACCACAAAATAAATAAGAAAGAAGTTAAGGAGGTAAACAAAATGTTAGAATGAAATGTTTCAAACCAGTTCAAATTGTTCAGTGAAGAAAGCCATATACACCCTAAGAGAGGGATATGAAATGTGGACCCCAACATAACATTTTCATGCTCTCGATTGATGTTTGCTTGCATTGTGCTTCCTTTCTCTGATTTTTCTTTCTTATACATACAATTTTCTTGCACAACAATGATAAGTGTGGAAATCTGTATACATATATTCGATTTGCCAAGTATCTTAACATAATTAACATGGAGTGGATTTCCTGCCATCTAGGGAAGGGGTGGGGAGTGGGGGGGGGAAATTTGTAACAAAGTTTTGTAAGGGTTAATGTTGAAGAATTACCCAGACATATGTTTTGCAAATAAAAACTTTTAATTTAAAAAAATGTTAGAAAAGTTAGGTATGATAGATCTTTGGAGGAAATTAAATGGAGACAGAAAGGAATTTACTTTTTTCTCAGCAGTTCATAGCACTTATACAAAAATTGACCATGTGTTAGGACACAAAAACCTCAAAATCAAATGCAGGAAGGCAGAAATAGTAAATGCATTTTTTTCAGATCATTATGGAATAAAAATCACATGCAATATAAAGCCAGGAGAAAATAGATCAAAAAGCAATTGGAAACTAAATAAGCTCGTCCTAAAGAATGAATGGGTGAAACAACAAATTACAGACACAATTACTAATTTCATCCAAGAGAATGACAATAATGAGACAACACACCAAAATTTGTGGGATGCAGCCAAAGCGGTAAGAAGGGGAAATTTTATTTGCTCAATGCAAAGAGACCCAAGGTGGGGTAGATTTGAAAAAACAAAACAACAAGATTCTTAATGGAAGGGAGGAGAATCAAAACAGAAAGAAAAAATAATATGCTTATTTGCATAAAATAGAGAAAATCAATGAATTTGGCTTGCAACTAAAAAAGCTAGAGAAAGAACAAATTAAACCCCCCCAATCAAATACCAAACTTGAAATCCTAAAAACAAAAGGAGAGATTAATAAAATTGAAAGTAAAAAAAACTATTGAATTAATAAATAAAACTAAAAGTTGGTTTTATGAAAAAACCAACAAAATAGATAGACCTCTAGTTAATTTGATTAGAAAAAGGAGAGAGAAAAATCAAATTGTTATTCTCAAAAATGAAAAGGGAGAACTTTCCACCAATGAAGAGGAAATGAGAGCAATAATCAGGAGTTACTTTGCCCAACTTTATGCCAATAAATTTGATAACCTAAGTGAAATGGAGGAATATCTACAAAAATATAGATTGCCCAGATTAACAGAAGAGGAAATAAATTACTGAAATAGTCCCATTTTAGAAAAAGAAATAGAACAAGTCATTAATCAGCTCCCTAAGAAAAAATCCCCAGGACCAGATGGATTTACATGTGAATTCTACCAAACATTTAAAGGACAATTAACTCCAATATTATATAAACTATTTGAAAAAATAGGGAATGAAGGACTCCTACCAAACTCCTTTTATGACACAGATATGGTACTGATACCTAAACCAGGTAGAACAAAAACAGAGAAAGAAAATTATAGACCAATCTTCCTAATGAATATTGCTGTAAAAATCTTAAATAAAATATTAGCAAAGAGATTACAGAAAATCATCCCCAGAATAATACACCATGACCAATTAGGATTTATACCAGGAATGCAGGGATAGTTCAATATTAGGAAAACTATTAACATAATTGACTACATCAATAGCCAAATTAACAAAAAAAACATATGATTATCTCAATAGATGCAGAAAAAGCATTTGATAAAATCCAACATCCATTCCTATTAAAGACACTAGAGAATATAGGAATAAATGGACTTTTCCTTAAAATAGTCATCCATTAAAATAGCATCTATTTAAAACCATCAGCTAGCATCATATGTCATGGTGATAAACTGGAACCATTCCCAGTAAGATCAGGGGTGAAACAAGGTTGCCCACTATCACCATTACAATTCAATATTGTAGTAGAAATGCTAGCTTTGGGAATAAGACAAGAAAAAGAGATTAAAGGAATTAGAGTAGTTCATGAGGAAATCAAATTATCACTCTTTGCAGATGACATGATGGTATACTTAGAGAACCCTAGAGAATCAACTAAAAAACTACTAGAAACAATTCACAACTCTAGCAAAGTTGCAGGATTCAAAATTAATCCACATAAATCAGCAGCATTTTTATACATCACTAACAAAATCCCACAGCAAGAGATACAAAGAGAAATTCCATTTAAAATAACTTTTGATAGTATAAAATATTTGGGAATCTGTCTGCCAAGGGAAAGTCAGGATCTATATGAGCAAAACTACGAAACACTCTCCACATAAATAAAGTCAGACCTAGTCAATTGGAAAAACATCAAGTGCTCTTGAATAGGTTGAGCAAATATAATAAAGATGACAATACTACCTAAACTAATCTTTATTTAGTGCTATACCTACAATCAAACTGCCAAGAAATGATTTTACTGACCTAGAAAAAAAACAACAAAATTCACCTGGAAAAACAAAAGGTCAAGAATTTCAAGGGAATTAATGAAAAAAAAAAGCAAATGAGGGTGGCCTAGCTATACCAGATCTAAAACTATATTATAAAGCAGTGGTCATCAAAACCATTTGGTACTAAGAAACAGAGTTGTGGATCAGTGGAATAGGTTAGGTTCACAGGACAAAATACTCAATGACAATAGTAATCTAGTGTTTGATAAACCCAAAGACCCCAGTTTGGGGATAAAAACTCACTATTTGACAAAAACTGCTGGGAAAATTGGAAACTAGTATGGAAGAAACTAGGCATGGACCCACACCAAACACCATATACCAAGATAAGCTTGAAATGGATTCATGATCTAGTCATCAAACTGTGCATACCCTTTGACCCAGCAGTGTTTCTACTGGGCTTATATCCCAAAGAGATCTTAAAGGAGGGAAAGGGCCCCACATGTGCAAGAATGTTTGTGGCAGCCCTTTTTGTAGTGGCTAGAAACTGGAAACTGAAGGGATGCCCATCAATTGGAGAGTGGCTGAATAAATTATGGTATATGAATGATAAGGAATATTATTGTTCTGTAAGAAACGAACAACAGGAGCATTTCAGAGAGGCCTGGAGAGACTTGCATGAACTGATGCTGAGTGAAATCAGCAGAACCAGGAGAGCATTACACATGGCAACAACAAGACTATATGATGATCAATTCTGATGGACATGGTTCTCTTCAACAATGAGGTGATTCAAATCAGTTCCTATTGTTCAGCGATGAAGATAGTCATATACATCCAGAGAGAGGCCTGTGGGAACTGAGTGAGGACCACAACACAGCATTTTAACGCTTTCTGTGAATATTTCCTTGCATTTTGTTTTCCTTCTTAAGTTGTTTTTTTTCTCTCTTTCTAGATCTGATGTTTCTTGTGCAGTAAGATAACTGTATAGATATGTATACATATATTGGATTTGTCATATAATTGGACATATTTAGCATGTATTAGATTACCTGTCATCTAGGGGTAGGGGATGGGGGTGGGGAGAAGGAGGAGAAAAGCTTGGAACAAAAAAAAAGGTTTTGCAAAGGTCAATGTAGAAAAATCACTCATATGTTCTGTAAATAAGCTTTTGATTAAAAAATAATAATAATAAAAATACAAAAAATATTTATTAAAAAAAAAGAGTAAGGTCCCTCTCAGGAGCTGGGTTCTTCCTCCACAGCTGGTTCTCTGGACTGCTACTGATGATGTCTGACTCCCATGGCTGTGTCCCCTCTGTAGAGCTGACTGACTTTCTTTAACAGGACTTCAGAAGGGCTCTTGAAGTCTTTCTTCAGTAGGCCAGTGGCTAAAGGAGCACCATGGTACAAATTTCCTTGCACTTCCTATACCAAGTGTGAAGGAACACTCCCATTTCTGCCCCCTTTGCAGTCTTCCTGGGGACTGGTAAGCAGGTTGCACAGGTTGGGAGTCACTTCAGTCTCAGTGCTTCTCGAACTGTGAGTGCAATCCCTCATTTGTCTTCTCAGGGACCCTCATCTAATCAGAATTCCCTGGTCATTCCTCTCTGCAGTGACATCTTCATTTTCAGACAGGGACAGAGAGATAGAGACAGACACAAAGACAAAGAGACAGAGATTACAGAGAGACACACACAGAGACAGAGAGACAGAGAGATACCACACAGAGACAGAGACACACAGAGATACCACACAAAGACTGAGAGCCATAGACGCACACACATGCACACATACACACACAGAGAGAGAGAGAGAGAGAGAGAGAGAGAGAGAGAGAGTGTGAGAGAGATATCATACAGAGACTCAGAGCCAGAGCCAGAGCCAGACACAGAGAGACAGACATCTCACATTCCCACACACACACAGAAAGCCCACCCACAATAACCACTGCATTTGCTGAGCCTGGCAGCATTCCCCGTGTTCCTGCCCATCATTACCCACTGTGTAAATAAGTATGGGGTCTGGCAGTTTTTTATTGATCTCAGGCTTGGCTTGGTCATGATGCTTGCTGGATCCAGCCTCATTTTGTCTTTCCTGTCCATTCCCCAGCTTTGTAGCCTGTAGGTTTTTTTTCCCTAATTGTACTCCCTTTGCATTTTGGGTTCTGTGTTTCCACACTGTTGTCGTTCCTGTGCAGATTGTTTTCTTGCTTCTCTCTGAATCAGTTCATGAAAGCATTCCTGTGCTTCTGCGAATGCTTTCTATCCTGAACCCTATTCGCTGCATTTCAAAGTGTGGGTGTATCTTATGTTGCAGTCACACTGAAAAACAGCTCTCCCACTCACAGGGCCACAGAAAGTGACCAAGGGCCAGGGGAGGGTCCGTGGTTATGGGGCTCTGGTGCCAGGTGGCATGGCCTGCCCATCCTCTCTGTGTGCCCTTGCTCACATGCGCTCCCCACATGATAGTCTTCTTTTGAAGAGCATTGCAGGCAGGAAATTGAGGTGGGGAGATTCCTGGGCGGGGGGGTTTCAGCCGCTCCACCCTTGCTAGTGATCCAGAGATCTGGGCTCCTTGTCATTTTGGTCCACCCCCCAGCTGTAGGGTAGCAGGGAATGACATGCAGGCTTCAAAAAGGTAGCTGTTGCTTTTTGCATTGTGTCACAAACAAACAACTAGTGTGAAATGAGCCGAGAAGTCCACAAATCTTGAAAAAATACAGGCAAAGTTGCTCCTCACCTGTCATCAAATTGTGGGACCATCAGCAGCAGTTCCTGGTGTTCCTAGAACTGATGCAATGTAATGACAGATTTGCTTTCCAAGGTCACTGCATCATTGCCACTTCCCTACCTCTCCATTTCAGTCTATTCTGTAGCATCCCTTTTTCCACGGGGGGGGGGGAGAGAAAGGGAGGGAGTATTACCGGGTGGGGGTGCACAAGGCTCAGAGACAGGTCCTGGGGGCTTTTGCAGTGCAGCAGTTCCAAGGCCTCCCTCACTCCCTCACACTCTTCCTGGTCCCTCTTCAGCTTTTGGCTTGTTTGGTCCTACTTCATTTTTGATTCAGAAACTTCTACTTATAGGGAAGAGACACTGGCAACAGCATACAGAAAATAGCAAGTGGTTCTGGTACCTCATCAATGCAAGTGATACAGATGCCCATCCTGTGTGAGTCTGGCCCATTTTGTCACACAGTTTCATCCTGGGGTGGGTCTCCCCTGCCCTGGAGCACTGGGACCCTCCTTGATTTCTCATGATGCAAGAATCATTGAGTTTATTGTTGTTGTTCACTTGTTTCAGTTGTGTCTGACTCTCTGTGATCCTATCTGGGATTTTCTTGGCAAAGATCCTGGACTGATTTGCTATTTCCTTCTCCAGCTGATTGGATAGATAAGGAAACTGAGGCAAACTGGGTTCAGTGACTTGCCCAGGGTCATACGGTTGGTAAGTATCTGAGGCCAAATTGCAATTCAGATTTTCCTGACTCCAGGCTTGGCACTCTGAGCCAATAGCACAGGGTATTGTCAACACCTCAGAAATGGGGCTTCTGATGGAGGAAGAACTTTTATAGCTGTCTGGTTTTGTCATCTCTTGTTGGATGGAGGGATGAAAGGAGTACTGATTAGGGACTTACTGTGTACCCAGAAAGAATAACTAAGGCTGTCTCTGCTCATAAAGAGCTCGCATTCCAAGTGGGGGAACCAGCTTGTATAGCGGAGGCCGGCTGCAAAGTGGGTAGAAGCCACTTGGTGGCTTTAAAGTGGCCACTGTGAGGCCGATGGCAAGGCCCCTTTGGCTTTCTGGCCCGATTGGGAGCCCCCACTCCATCGCTCTTAGCACGGGAGGAAATCTAGTGGATGAGCATTGGCAGAAAGGTTGGGAGTGAGGCACAGGGAGGACATCCCATGACCCCAGCTTCCTGCGGGTCCTGCTACATGTCACATTCAGGTAGAAAAATGGGAGCCCTCGTCATCCAAATGCAGGTAGACCTAGGACCTCCTAGAAGTGGATCCTAACGAGTCACTCTTTAAGGATGACCAAAGCAGCTTAGGCTTTGATTTTCTTCCTGCTCTTGCAATCAGAAGACTACACTTGTCTCCGGTGCTCCATGCAATGCAAACGTAGACCTCTCTTTTCAAAACTAGTCTAGAAACAGCAATTTTAGAATGAAAGATGTCAAAAGTGGCAGCGCCTGTACCTGTCACTGAAAGGAATAAGATTTCCCAAACGGAGATGTCTCTCACTTTCCCAGCCTGGTGGGCCTCGTGTATCTCTTTCTATTGTTTGCTGTGACACTAGAGTTCTGGCTCAGCTCTTGGTTATTTAAGAGACTCAAACTCCAGGAGGACCCAAAGCACTCGCCGTGCTCCAGACACTGAGCCAAGTACTGGGGATACAAGTGGAAATAAAAAAGAAGGTCATCCCTGCCCTCACTGAGTTTACCTTGTCATGGAGGAAGGCAGCCTGCAAAAGGGAACTCAAAAGGGAGGGGACGGGGGGATGAAAGTACCCATTGCACATCGTGTAGAACTCTGGAAGTTTGGGAACTGAGCAAGGAAGAAAGTGAAGACTGATGTGCCTGAGCCTCTCACCAAAATGGAGGCTCCACATGGAACTCACCAGTGAGAAAAGGGACTAACCTGGTGGAAGTGTCTCCCAGGGAAAGGAGGCTGCAAGGCTAGCTGGAGGTTACAAGGTGGGCAGAGTCCAGGGTGATCCTGTGGATGAAGCATGGCCTTGAAATCCAGAAATTCTGGAGCAGAGATAAGATTTCAACAACAAAACTCATCATGCTCCACCCACCCCCTCTCAACCTACACCTCTTCCCAACTTCCCCAATTTTTTTTCCCAAGACGCTTCCTTCCCGGACTCAGAGTTGGCAGCCTTAGTGTCATACTCACCTCCTCACTTTCACTCCCCCAGGATACTGACTCAGTTGCCCAATCTTGTTGCTTTTGCTTCCACCTCTCTTTAATCCCTCCCCTATTGTCTTCATTGTATCCTTCCTCAACAGTTCTCCTTGCCTCAAGGCTCTCTTCACTACAGCCTCCAAATGGATCCTACTAAAGTGCAAGCCTGACTATGTCACCCCACTACTCAAAACTCTACTGGATACCTATGGCTTCTAGCATCAAATCCAAACTCCTCTGCCCAGTTTGACTCCAGTCCAACCTTTCCAGCGTTATTACATATTACTCCACTTCATGGACTCGGCAGTTCAGCCAAATTGGCCATCTTGTTGGTTGTCACACATAAGACTCCTCTCATCATTGTGTTTTTTGTCTTGGCTGTCCCCTTGCCTGGTAAGCCCTCGTTCCTCCCTGGGGTCTTAGAATCCCTCCTTTCTTTCAAAATTCAACTCAAACACCATCTTCTACATCAAAGCGTCTTAAACCATGGGGGCTCAGGCCCCCATGGGTTCATGTAACTGAATGTGGGGCTTGGGAGGCATCTGGCAATAGTAAAAGGTATCACTATTTCACCAAGATTTAATTCTTAATGTAAAAATAAGGAAGCACATCCATTTCATTAGTATGCAAATTTGCTTTCACCTTTAATAAATGGTGAAATTATATATATATATATATATATATATATATATATATATATATATATATCAAAGAAGTGTTTTAAAATAAGCTTCTTGATGATTCATTTTAATCAGTAAATGTTTGATTTTATTTTCTACACCTATACCTGGAGTTGCATAAAAATTTCCCAGGCAAAAAGGAGTCATGAGTGGAAAAAGTTTACAAAGCCCTGCTCTACATGAAAACTTCCTTGATCTCCTCTGTTGCTCAGGCCTTCTCCCCCAGATCCCCTTGTCTTTGTTTTGCTTATCTTGGCGATGCCTTTGTATATTTCAGCTCTCTGAGATCCTTGGGCATTTATGCCTCTTGTATGTACCAACCAATTCTAGCCATCTCCTCTTCATATTCAGTCTCTGTACAAATTTAAGACATTATTGAGGCCTGGTTTGGTCACAAATAAAAGCCTCATGATGTCTCAGGGATAGAGATGGGGGGGAGGTGTTAGGGGGTTTTAGTGCCTTCTGTTCCCATCAGGCATTGTTGCCTCCCAGCCTTTGTCATGTAACATCCCCTTGTAATAGTTGCTGCAGACAAAATAGATAATTTTGACTATATCAAGTTAAAAAGTTTTTGTACAAACAAAATGAATGCAGACAAGATTAGAAGGGTAGCAATAAACTGGGAAAATATATTTACATTTAAGGGTTCTGATAAAGGCCTCATTTCTAAAATATATAGAAAATTGTCTCATATTTATAAGAATTCAAGCCATTCTCCAACTGATAAATGGCCAAAAGATATGAACAGACAATTTTCAGATGAAGAAATTGAAACTATTTCTGCTCACATGAAAAGGTGCTCCAAATCACTATTGATCAGAGAAATGCAAATTAAGACAACTCTGAGATACCACTACACACCTGCCAGATTGGCTAAAATGACAGGAAAAGTTAATGATGAATGTTGGAGGGGATGTGGGAAAACTGGGACACTGATGCATTGTTGGTGGAACTGTGAACGGATCCAACCATTCTGGAGAGCAATTTGGAGCTATGCTCAAAAGGTTATCAAACTGTGCATACCATTTGACAGGAGAGAAGGAAGGGGACTTCTTTTTTGAGTTCTTAGGGTCCTCTCCCTCTCTGAATTCTCATGCAGCTTCCTAAGAGCTGAGAATAGCCTAGAATTACCCCAGTGGCAGGTAGTGAGCCTGCTAAATCTCTCCTACCAGCTCCACCATGGCTTGGGGCTGCCACCCCTAAGGGCCCTGTGGCCATTTGCCACATACACTAGCCTTGGGGACCTACTCCCCTCCTGGATCAGTGACAAAAGGGACAAAGGAGAGGTTGGCTGGCTGCACTGGCAGCTGCCAGCAGTTACATGCCCATGGCTGCTGCCCTCCCCAGTCTCTCATGGCTTCCGCTCCCACTGCACCTCCAGACTTTCAATTGAACTGAAGCAGAAACCGCACAGGCTTTCAGAGGTAGTGAGCCTAAAACTGGAATCCTAGCTTGGTCACTTTCCCGTCATGGGGTCTTTAGGCAGTGACTTCCCCTAGCTGAGCCTCAGGTTCCTTAGCTTAGTCTCTGTAAATGAAATGTTCTTGATTGCTGGCTGGGGTTCCTATAGTGCTGTGAAGTTTGCAAAGTACCTTCCCCACATTAGCTCTGATCCTCACAACCACCTTGGGGGTATGTGCTACAGTCACCCCCATTTGACTGGCTAATAAGTGTTGGAAGCTGGATTTGAACTCAGGCTTCCCTGACTTCAGCCTAGCTGTTCCTACCCAGCTTAACATTCAGAGCTACCTGTTTGGGGACCCCACGCATGTATACGTGTGACACTCCATATCTCTAGGGCCCAAGCCTGAGAATACTCCCCACCTGCCCCAGGCCACCTAGAGACGGTCAGTGAGAGGGAGAAGAGCAGGGCTGGGAAGCAGCAAAGCACTGAAGGGGAAAGAAAAAGTAGCTCTCTCTGTCTCTGTCTCTGTCTCTCCTCTCTCTCTCTATCTCTCTCTGTCTCTCTCTCTCTGCATGTCTCTGTCTCTCTCCCTCTCTCTGTCTCTGTCTCTCTCTCCTCTTTCTGTCTCTCTCTCCTCTCTGTCTTGGTCTCTGTCTCTCTTCTCTCTCTCTCTGTCTCTTTCTCTCCATGTCTCTGTCTCTCCCTCCTCTCTCTGTCTCTCTCTCCCTCCTCTCTCTGTCTACCTCTCTCTGTCTCTCTCACCTCCCTCTCTCTGTCTCTGTCTGTCTCTGTCTCTCTGTCTCTCTTTCACACACACACACACACACACAGAGCCTAGCAACATCAGGGAGAAAGAAGAGTGTATGGTGTTGTCATTGTTATTGTGGTTACGATGACCACTCTGTACCCAGCCTGCGGCTGCTGCCGGAATGTATAATGAATGGGCCATATTTGGGTGTCAGCGTGCCCCCACGTTGGGGTTCATCCAGTCCAGGGCTGCATTCACGCATGAGTCTGGAGTAAAATCGGGCCCAGTCTGGGCCTTCGGGATTTCTGAGGCACAGACCAGGTTTGATTTTGTGGCCAGGATTCAATGACCGTTTGTTGCCAGCAGCCAGCCTACCCAGGAGCTGGGTTTACGGTCCAGTCTGCTTAGGGTTGAGCTCAATCAGTGGTTGGAAGGAGGGTTTGATCCTCACCTCTTTCTTGCTTCTAGTTAGGACTCAGCCTGGATGCAGAGTTGTGGTTCGCTTTGGCTGGGCTTGAGGTTAGGACTCACTTGGCGCAGTGACTTGGCCCAGTCTGGGGTCAGACTGGGTTATGCTTTGTGTTCTGGGCTTGGGGTTCAGGCTGTTTTCATAATCAGGACCCTGTTGAGGCTGCAGTGGCTGATTCTGGCTTTCAGATTTCAGAATGGCTTAGGGACCCGAGTCCTAGGTCTGCTAAATCTGGAGCCCTGGCTTGGGAGCTAGGCCAAGACGAAATGGGAGGTTCCAGTTTGTGGCCCGCGTCGGGTGTTAGGGTGGGGACTGACTTAAAGCAACGTCGGTGGTCAAGACTTTGTGGGAGCCCGGTCAGGGCCTTTGTCATGCTTTGTCCTCAGCCTGGGGTTAGGAGCCTGTCTGCAGCTTGGGTGTTACTGTGTGGCCACTTTGGACCCTCAGTTGAGTGGGCTTTAGGGCTCAGGCTGGGGCCAGGAGGCAAACACCAGGAAGGGTGCACTCAGTTGGTCATAGGTCCATCTTTTCCACCCTCTTCAGGGCCAGGCTGCCTTTCCCTCACTTCAGCTGCTAGTTTCATGCCCTCAGCTCATGGTGATGAGCTCCCTGATCCTTCCTGAGATTGAGACACTAGGAGGAGAAATAGAGAGACCCTCCTGGAGAGCACATGATGTGTGATGGCTGTGGGGGCCAAGATAGGGAAAAGGTTGCTGCCTTCCAGCTCATTGGTGCCCTCTCCTAGCAGACAAGGAGACTGCTTCATTGCCTCCAGAGCTAGAGTCACCCATAGCTGCTATTTCCAGAGAAGAGATGAAGCTGAGAAAGGTCAAGCTGCTGCACGGGGGACCTGGTGTACGCTGCATTGTTGAGAATGAGCTTAGGGGCTAAGTTCAACCGAGTCTAGAATCCCAAGACAGGCATGGCAAGTCATATAACCTGTAGGCCAGAGAAGGAACTGTGTGCACTTCCCTAGTACTAAGCACTGGAGACTTGGGGAGGACTGTAATGTCTCTCCATTTTCCTTAGCTGCCGTCAGCAACATAAGTCAGGAATTACTAACATCTCCATGGAAATCCATTGGAGAAGTCCCCAGAAGCCATTCTCAATCCTTCATGGCTCTGAACTCCATAATGACTTTTGCCGGAACCTACTGGACTGGTCTTCCCCCAAGGTCCTCACTATTGGCTCAGGTTACTTGTCATGAGTCAGGTGACCAAGTTACATGACCTGCCTATAGGAGGCTATTCCATGACCTCTGTAGGCTATTCCAAAAGGGAGACAACTTGGCAGCAGTTGGTCCATAAAAAAGCTTGGTACAGCTCTTGGAGATGTAGTTGCCGGGAAGTAACTGCCCAGGCTGGTGGTTCGCCATCTTTTACAAGAAGGGCTTCCCATCCCCTCTGAATTCTAGTGCCTTTCCTCTGTTAATTCTTATACATCCTTGCATAGAGGCAAAAGACAGTGCCTGTCCTCAAGGAGTTTACAATCTACTGGGGGAGACATCATGCAAACAACTAGATAGAAAGCAAGTTATGCACAAATAACGAGGAAATGATTCAAAGGAGGAAGACACTAGGATGGAGAGGAGATGAGAAAGGTCTCCTGTAGGAGGTGGGATTTCAGTTGCAACTTAAAAGAAGCAGCAAGGCCAATAGAGTAGAGGAGAAAGAGCATTCCAGGTATTCTTGGAGCTGAGAGATGGAACACCCCAGAGGGCAGTGTCACTGCATCAAAGAGCCTGTGTTGGGGAGGAAGGTGGAGACTGGAGATCTAGCGGGAATGAGGTGATCAAGGGCTTTGAATGCCAAACAGAGCATTTCCTATTTGATCCCAGAGGTAACAGGAAATCAGTGGAGCTTCTTGAGCAGGGTGAATGACGTGATCTGATCTGCACTGTGAAAAATCACTTTGAAAGTTGAATGAAGTCTGACCTGGAGTGGGGAGAGACTTGAGGGAGGCAGAGCCACCAGCAGGCTCCTGTAATAGTTCAGGCCTGAGATGGTAAAGACCCATCTCAGGGCAGTAGCAGTGGTAGAGGAGAGAAGGGTGAATAATAGGGAGATTTTACAGAAGTGGCTAGGTAGCCTAGAGCCCATCTACTTCAACTGTGGGTCGAGAACCCATATGGGGTCTCGTAACTGAATGTGGAGGTCATGAAATGATCATTTCTTCTTAGTAAACGATTGGTCTCCTTGTTTTATATCCCTATATATCCAAGGTCATGTAAACATTTCTCAGGCAAAAAGGAGTTGCAAGTGGGGAAAAAAGTTTAAGAATCCCTGGTCTAGAGGATGAATGGGCATGCAATAGAAAGGCAGCACATAGTCCCTCTAAAGGCTAAAGTTTTCTTTTTTTGTGGACTGAGACTATTGATCAGTTCGCCTCTAAAATGATCCCTTCTCGCCTGTGATCAAAATGCTAGGAAGGTGAAATAAGGGCAGGCCAGGGAGTATGGTAGAGACTCAGGGCAGCTAGAGATGGGGATCAGTAAAATCAGCAACGGGACTCTAGAATTTGGATGGCCTAGGAACTTACTCAGTGCTTGGGTTTTCTTCTTTGGCCTTAGGCAACTGCTCTTTCAGGTTAACTAGAAAGAATATAGGCACGTGTCCAGAGTGAGACCATATGTGGAAGGGTCAGAGACAATGGAGGAACAGCTGGGAACTAGTAATATCTGGAGAAAGAAGGGCCATTTGGCTCTATTGCACCGCCTCAGGCTGCCCAAGTCTTAGCCGTAAGCCCTGCCATTCCTTTCCTTCCCCAGCTTGAAATTAGCAAGCCACTGAGGGCTTTGAAGAGCCCTTCCTCCAATCAGTGCTTGGGGACAGGCCAGACTTCTAGGCAGGCCCACCCTAATTCCATATGAGCGAAGGCCTGGACATTTGTGCCTTTCATATGCCTGCAGCCATCCCGGCAATCTGGAACTTGGGGCAAAAGGTCCACCAGTGGAGTCCCAATTCCAGGCCTCTTCCCTCCCAAATACTTAGCCATTCTCTGTACCTTGCCCTCTAAGGTGCCTGGCTCCCTGCAGCTCCCTGGAGCATAGAGGGCAGTGACCAACTTACCAGAGACATGTTCATAGAGCCCAGGAAAGGGAACAGCTAAGCAGACCTCTAGACCAGCCCCAGGACTTTCTAGCAAGAGAACCTGAAGAAGGCTTAGGGGAATTATGGATGACTTCCCCAAGATCTTCCTGCATGTTTGCACTTTTCTGGTGCTTTTACTTGTGGATGTTGTTGTTCATCCTTCATTCTTCAGGAGGACCCATAACATCACATGGAGACTTAATGACTTGGAAATGAGTTGGCCTCAAATGAGGCAGAGCTGTGCAAGGTCATTAGCCTCTCACTCTTCTCCAGAGTCATCATAAATCCAATGGCATGGTATGAGTCAAGATGATGGGAAATGACCTAGGATGCAGTGGGATACCTTGGCTTTTTTTTTAATTCTAAGGTCTTTCCCAACTCTGTTTAAGGCAACACCCATCCATTCAGTGATTTAAGGCTAGTTGAGAATTGAGGGAAAAGATGGCCTCCTCATTTGCCTTACTTAAAGAATCAATAAGGGAGGGGAAGATCCTCATTGTTTATGGCCAGAACAGAAAGCATGGCTATTTTAGACAACCTGGAAGGTCTTTCATCAAGCAATTCATCCCAGGGCTGCCCCTAAGTGGAAAAAGCAACCCACCTTCTCCTACAATTTCCCCTTCTCCTCTGGCCAAATCTGCAGCTATCTGCAGCAACTGTTCAGGCTTTCTTAGGAGGAGAAAGGCTTCAGCTCTCCCTTGGGAGCAAAGAAGTAAAGAGAGAGAAGAAAGGGTGGGAAAGAAATGTGAGGGGAGGGGAGAAAAACAAAGGATCCCAAGAAGTCAGGTCTTTGGACTTGGGAGATCTTTCTTAGATACTTCTTCTCCTGGGGACTTTGGACCACAGCAGCAATTAGTAGAGTTCCCAGGTCTTTACCAGAGCTATCAACTGGGGGACAAGGCAAAGGGTACACTTGGTATCCCCCTTTCACTTGGTCCTCCAGGGTCCCATGTGTGAGACATAATGGATGGGTATTTCTTTGATTTCTACAGTTATGAAAATGGAATTGGAGAAATGAAACTTTAATTAGAACATTAAAACCCACAAGGGCATCAAAGGGTGAAAGGTAATTTCCTTCCCCCAAAAGTATGGAAGCTCCTTGGGGGCAGGGACTGACTTTTGTAATCAGGGGGTGTTGGCCTGAGATGTAAAAAGAATCTTTTGTTCTTTGCCCTCTCTCTCCCCCTTCTAGAATGGAAGCTCCTTGGGGACAGGGACTGGCTATGTAATGAGGAGTGGATTCAGATCCTGTAACTTCTATAACATCCAATTAATGGGGAATCGGGAAGGATCTGTTTTTCAGGAGAGGAAATACAATCCGGCCTTTGGAGTTGCAAAGATGTGCTTACTAACTTAGGCACCCATTCATGCCAGAATATAAAATCAGTCTTTCCTGCACTCATCAGTGAGTCATCGGAGCTTCTGGGAAGATGTTTTGTTTCTTACACATGGCTGATCCATTCCTCCACCTCCCTTACCTGGGGACCCATTGAGGGTAGAGTAGGTGGGGAGTACATAAGTCAGGAAGAAATAGGATGGCTGCTGCTATAGGCCCTCCCTCCTCAATAGCCAACTTAGCCTGTCTTGGTCCCTGTCTTCTTTTGTCCTCTTTCTACTATATTCCCTGAGTTCCTCCTCAACTACATAAAAGCAGAAAGATCCAGTTGTAGGATTTGGGGCACATCACTTGTTCTCTCTGGGTCTGGGTCTCAGTTTCTTCATCTGTAGAATGCAGAGAAACCACTGAAGTTCCTTCTAGCTTAACTCTAAGATTTAGATCTTCTCAAATATTGTCCACATGTTGAGGCTCACCAAAACCTAGTCCTCTCCTGAAGAGCACCCCCCA
>JAJPUD010015703.1:0-29366 GCA_023553655.1 Myrmecobius fasciatus | reverse complement strand
ACACACACACACACACACACACATTTTTAATAAAGAATAGGTATAGCCAACATCCCTAAGAATGTCACCCACTATGTTCAAATAGGAGCTGCCATTTTTTTCTAACATAAATTAAAATTTAGGTAGTAGAAATTTATAAATAAAATAAATCTTCCTTTGACCCATCCTGTCATATTACCATAATCCATTACTTATGTAGGGTGAAAATGTCCATTGATACCAACAAATGATGTGACCATTTTGTCCTGATAATTTGGAAATTAAAGAGAGAAGCAGAAATGAGTTAGAAGGGGAGGTAATTGCAATCAGTTCTTTATGCAAATTTTTGATACAGACATAAGGGTAACACTATTTAAATTTCTTTCCAAATGAGTTGCTATTTCTAGCCAGTGGACATTTAATGGCATGTCCATGAAGCAATCTTTATGGAAATTATACCCCAAAATTTTACTAGTTGTCACTAAGCTCAGAGGGAGTAAAGTGCTGTCTATTTTGAGATATTGACAAACAGGCTAACTTTAATGTTCTCTGAACCTGTATCTACATTTAATACCTGCCCACTTTCAAAATCATGCTATTATTTTTAGTGTGCTTTTTGGAACTAGCCAGTATTGACTTCCTTGATGATGATGACAACTGTAACATTTCAGAAATTTTATTCTTTTCTGGAGGAAAAAAAATGTGATAAAAAAATAATAAAGTAGCCATTATCTTAAAACCCAATTGTTTGAATTTGAATAAAAAGGATTCTTCATCCACTGTCTGCTGTCCTAAAGTTAAGGTGAACATAAGGTGTTCTTATGCTTCCAAAGTGAGTTTAGAAAAGACCTGTTCCCTTAACTTCTATCTCCTTATCCCTCCACCTGAAATTTTTATAAAATAAAAATCATCTCTCTCTATGGACTAGCACTAAATAATTTTATATAATCAGATTGATGGACATTGACCAACAGAATATAATATGGATCCTTTTGTTATATCAGACAGCATGTAAGAAGCAGTATGCTGGTAAATGTTTAACAACAATCTCTCTGAAGAAAAAAAATGTGCTCACAAGATTCTTTTACATTAACAACATTTTTATCACTTTCTTAAGTATAGACAATCAACAAAATAATAAATCAAGCCCTTATTTGTAATGTTGCTTATTTCTTATGAGTAAATGTTCACACTCAAGATTTAATAATCAGCTCTGAGCCTGTTTGAGCTGGTTCAACATAACCTTGCACAAAAGTATGTTTTCTAATTTGAACTTATCAAAGTTGAATTAGATATAGGCTATGTTTGCCATTGTGAAGAGAGTTACAAGAGTCTCTATGACAATTTTGACATCAAAAATTACTTTATATGCACCAAATTCTTGCTGTAAAACTGTTAAATACTGGGGTAATAATATGAGCTAATATGAGAGATGAGTCATTTTCTATGTCAATATCACAGAATGTACTCCAGAAGCAGTATTATAGCAAAGAGCCAATTTCAAAAGAACATCCATTTTCATTCTCACAACTTGTCAAGAGAGGATGCATCTAAAAATCTGGAATATTACTAGTTTTATGTAAATCTATAATTCTTTGCTTTCATATTAGTAAAATGTCACATTAAGGAGAAACAAACCCAGGATTATAATTGCATGGCTCTAGTCTCATAAGTAATCAGTTTATGCTGAAACCACTAACAACACACATCATTTAAGGCCAGCTAAGCAAATATTGATTAGATAATATGGTGAACTGGCACTTCTTTTTCTGTGTTCTGTTTCCACAAATAAATGAAGTCTTGATATCTTGAATATTTTAGTTTCTGAGAAAAGGACAAGAATTTAGTTATCTGGGACTGGAGGTGAGGGGCTGTAGAGAATCTAAGACATTGTCACCTTGGGCAAATCATATAATCCTTCTAAGGCTTAGCTTTTTCATCACACCAGAAAAAATATTTGAAACTTCTTCCACCTCTAAATCCATAATCCTAGGAGATCTAGTTCTATTATTTTTGCCTAGTCTTAGTACTCTATCCTAGTGAGCATTACAAAGTAAAATTACCCTGGCAATGTCTATGCTTTTTTAGGGTTAGACTGTACTCTTCTTATGATTCCACTTTCTAATTAAAGAGGGCAATCTAAATATTTTAAAGTTTTTACAATGAATAGTACATTGGACTGTAGTCTGGGAAATAAAACAATTTCTTATTTCTTCCTTTTACCTTATTTTGTCCATTATCTATACCTTCATCACCTTTAGAATAGAACAGTGATTGTTAAAAGGATTTGTCACAAATTGTATGGAATTTATCATTGCAGTCAAATGCTCTTATGGAGTGTGTTGCGGTTCCTCAAGGCAAAGATCATTATTATGAGTGGGAGGGAAATGGCAATCTACTAAAGTAAAATCATATTAGTCTCTTTTGTGGGGGACTTGAGAGGCCAAAAAGATATATGGTGAAAAGATGGAAAAATAAGTCAATCATTGTTTTTCCCCCTCTTACTTTTTACCTTTGGTCATGCTGCAAGAATCCAATTGCATACATATCAGTAGAATGAAATTGACTGTATAAATTTGAGGTTATATAGAAAAGAAGAAAGGCAAAGTGAAGAAAAAATATTGTTTTCTGATTCATACCAGCAGCCCACCACCACTTTTCAAACATAGCAACCATTTCCACAAACTGTCTTCAAGGTAATTTTAGAAAGTTAGAATTAAAAACTGGAATTGTAATAGAAGGTATTGAGTTTGCAGGAACTTGAGAACAAATGAAATGACCATTTTTCATGTAGTAGAGGCTGAACAGAAGAGTGGAAGTTATTATAGGACTTGATATTGAAAAACTATGGTACATAGCCTAGTCAGTAGTGACTACTTCAAGAATTATGAAACACTGATTAAGCTTATTCCAAATGTTTTGAGATGAAAACAAATGCTTTGGGAAATTGATATTACTTTTATCTCTTTTGGGAAATCATATCTGTAACTTAATACATATATATGTGTATATATATATATAAAATCTCTTTCTTAATACTCTCACACATCAAGGGACTGTTTCAATAACGTAGGTTGAAAAGAACTCATGTCTTTTATATTTCTATATGTTAACTGAAACATCAGTTTTTTAAGTCCTGTTTAAATGAACATTTTGACATCTTTGACATTGAGTCATTTTTCCCTTTAGGAAAGGAATGACAATCTTCAAAGTATTTTACTTTGTTTTATGTACTTCCAGTCCATTCTTAGTAAACAATTACAGGATTTTTCAAAGAGCAAGGCTCAAATTGATAGTAATCTATGGTAAAAAGCTTTCTAAAACTTTGCTAAAAATAGAAATATTCCCTATGAATTTGCATTCAGATGTTAGAGAAAATTAATTTCTTCTAAAAAAATCTTCTGCTAAAAACCATTTTGGTAATTTGGAGAAAACTCCATTGTACTTTGAAGTTTTAAAACTGTATAATTTAGTCTTCCTCTAAGAAATATTTGACTCCCAAAAAAATACATATGGGTAATGTAGATAAAACAGAGTCAGTTTTTTAAAGTAAAATGTGAGGCTTCTTATAGCCAAAAGTGGTGGATGTTAATCCAGGAGTGTCATTTAGCCTAGGAAGAACTAAGCTTTTTTCCTCTTCAACAAAATAGAAAGTTCTATCTTTATGTTTACAAATATTATGTGATTTCAGCTCTTCAAAAGTAGTTATTTCATAAATTATTGGCATTACTTCAGTAGGAAAAAATTAATTGTTTTGCAGTATCTTGTTGTTATGTAGTCATTTCAGTTATGTCCCACTTTTCATGACTCCATTTAGGATTTTTTTGGCAAAGAGAGGAGAATATTTTGCTATTTCATTCATCAGCTCATTTTACAGATGAGGAACTTAAGCAAATAGGGTTAAGGCTCTTGCCTAAAGTCACACAACTAGAAAGTGTCTGAGGCCAAATCTGAAATGAGTAAGATCAATCTTCCTGACATCAGGCCTAGCATTCTATCCAATGTACCACTTAGCTGACCTGGAAAAAATATTGAGAGAGAATTCAATTGTTCTTTGTGATCCTATTTAGAGTTTTTTTTAGCAAAGATACTAGAATGATTTGCCATTTCTTTCTCCAATTCATTTTACAGATGATGAAACTGAGGCAAAAAGGGTTAAGTTACTTGCCCAGCCATACAGCTAGCAAAATGTTGCATTTGAACTCAGTCCTGACTTGCTGACTCTGGGTCCAACATTCTAGACACTGGGCCACCTAGCTGCCCCTTTATACAGTACCGGGTAATTCAAAATGTTCTCGAACAATTGACAAGCATGAGATTCTGTCTGAATAAGGAAACATTCTGAACAGTCTAACCAAAAAGGGCTCACTTTGGCATATGGAGCTACATTTGCAACTGAGCCCAACAACAAACAGTGACCAAAAGTAGTTCAAGTTAGGCTGTTAGACTGTCTGACTCATATGGAGCCAGACTACAAAGCAAGTCTTCAAAAGGGCATATGTTCACTCATTACTTGGAAAGATCAAAATGTCTCTGTTCCTTTCCTTTTCTATCTGGGTCTAAAAGTTTAACATCTATAGAGGTTAAAATTGAAAACGGCTTCCCAACTTACCTGTTTCAGTTCCATGATTTATGGTGATGACAAGAATATTCCCGAAAGAAGAAACAGGAAAAATTATATCAGATAGAGGTTTATAATCATAAAAAATCTGAAAGAAAATAATTTTAGACAAATAATCACCATAGACTAATAAATACACATTTATGTTGTTGATATTGATGTTTTCTATTATTTCTTTGCCTTTATAAAATGCTATGACTGAGATCCAAACCTCAAGTCTGTTTTAAATTTTAAAAATAAAAGAGGAGGTCAAATGAATTCTGCAGTGAAGCTGGTCTCTAAAAACAACAAAGTGCTACAATTTCTTATTTCAGTACTAATATACTTTAACATTGTCCATTAAGACTTTCTTCTAAGTACATAAGATTTCAGAAGTGGTATAATTAAGCAATCAAAGCATAATTGAGATATATATCCAGCAAGTCCTATGTTGACAAATGTTTGTGCAATGTACTCATCTCTATTGTAGGCTAGTCAATACAGAATCATCAGTTTAATATTGGAAGGCACTTTAGAGCAGGGTTCTAAAATCTTTTCCACTCATGACTCCTTTTTTGCCTGAGAAATTTTTACATGACCCCAGGTATATAGATATATAAAATAGGTTTACAAATCAAATAATAAATAAATCATAATAAAAATAAGTAAAAAATAATAATTTTGCTACTCCCATATTCAGTTATGAAAGTCCTATGGAGTTGTGACTCAGCTTAAGAAATTGGGCTTTAGAGTGCAAATCCTATCATTTTACAGATGAAGAAACTGAGACCTAAAGAGGTTGAGTAGTTGTCCAGAGTCACCGAGACAGATAACGACAAAAGAAAAACTTCAACCCAGGTGCTTTGATGCCTATATAAGTATTTTTTCTACTATAGGCTGTGGCAGAGTGAGGATCCAGAGCTCTGTCCTGTGACTTCACAATTGTCCCTCACAATGTACCACAATATATATAAAAGTGTTTTCAAATTGAACTACTACTGAACATATAGGTGGGCTAGAATTAGTATCTTTAAGTGTGATCAAAGAAATGGCAAAAAAATTTATATTAAAGAAATAACAAGTACATGTAAATTTGGAATAAAATTTTCAGGATTCCATGAGGATGATAATCTATTTAAGACAAATTAGAAAACAGAAATTCTAAAATATGAAGAACCAAAACCTAAGATGCAGAAAATCAAATAAATGAAGGGATACTTCTTTGGGTTCAGTGAAGTGGGATCATTGGTTTGCATGCCTACTACAACAAAGACACAATGTGAGGATCAAGCATCCTGATGGAGTGGAAAGAACACTAGACTGGAATTCAAGAGATTTGCATTCTGTTCCCAGGTTCAACTCTAATCAACCATGAGACTTTAGGCAAGCTTCCTAATCCCTCTGGTCCTCAGTTTCTTCATCTGTAAAATCAGAGGATTGATGATCTCTAAATTTCTCCTAAAATGTTATGATTCTAAGGTAAAAGGAAGATTTTAATTGGAGAAGGATAGAAAATGAACTAATTTCAAAAGGAAAACACTGCATGTAAGAAGCAGTGGAAATGTAATGAGTTTTCTTCTTAATAAATGAAATTTTTCTTTTCTTGCTCAACCAGCTTTTGTCATCCTATCCCCTTCATATTGAGGTACTACTGCAGTTCAATTTGCATAAGGCTAATGAAAATATAATAACAATATAGTACAAAATATTCATAATATTATATTTATATATATATATTTTTATAATTTTATATAAATAAATATTTTGTAAATATTTGATAGGTCCTAAAAGGCTAATATAACTTTGAGCTATATCTATGCAATCAAAATAAAAGAATTAACTACTCATATAATTCCAATGTAAAATCAAGAACAGGAAACCAAGCTTTATATATGCTGTGTTCTTAAAATGAATTCATTTCAAGGACATGAATTTCTCCAAATTTATCTTTTAACATCTGGGTTAAAAATCATTTATTTATATATATATATACATATATATATATATGATACTTTGAAATGTCATGTAATATCAGAAATATTTATCTTATAATCAGAGATAACTAGAGAAAGCAATTTGATGACTTTTCATTGTGAAATACCTAACATTACTAAAAGTGGACAAGGAAAATGTTAATGACAGGAATAGATTGCTTACTTTTGTCATTATATGTTCAACAAATCTACAATGTCATTAATGGCAAGATGGAGATCATAATCTTGCCCACCCAGATCTGTTGTTAATAGTTTAAAAGTTGCGATTGAAAGGTTAAAAGCAGAAACTTTTCCTGAAAATTACATGAAATATTGACTTTCCACATAATATAATAGTTCATTGTTAATTCCATTATCTCAATTAAAGGGATTCCAAAGGTTGGAAAACAAATTATCAAAGAATGGGTCCCCAGTTACTTTATTTCTAATAGAATATTTATCTTTCACTTTAGCTAGCATGATCTCTCCTCCAGCCCAGCATTTTTCATTAGCTTGTTCAAAGGTCAGTGTTCTCACTGTTGGTGGCAAGGAAGAAAGGGTTGGCACATTCCTCTGATTCAATCATTCCTCCTTTTGAAAACCTCAAGTGGCTCTTCATTGCCTCACAAATAACCTGTATAAACTTTTGATAACTGGCATTAAAATTTCTTCCACCTTTCTAATTTTATTTCATTTTACTCTCTTTCATATATTCTGTCCCAGTAAAATGTGACTATTCTTTATTTTTCATTTTCTCTGTCTCATCTCAAAGGTTTTCTCAACTGCATCCAGTTAAATGTTTATCCTTTCTTCAAGGCTTAATGCTTCAAGACCACCCTTTTTTCAAGGTACCATATGCTCTATAAAAATTTTTGATGGTACTCCTTTATTTCATGTTCCTCAGCTAAAAATTTCCTTTTCATACTCAAATTTTTCTTAGATTTCTTCTCACTCTCCCTTGCATCATAGTTATTAATACTTTGATTTATGGAAGATTAAAATTGTTTTCTTTTTCAGTCTACTGTTGCCTTGTGTTGTCCTATCAAAATTCATTAAAAATCCACAAATCTTTTTCACATGAACATTTCGCCATCTGGGTAAGTCTCCCCTGATCTGTATTAGTGTATTTGGTTTTCAAACCAAACATCAGCCTTCACAGTGTTTAGGTTCCTTGCATCTCTAGAAGACAAAGAATCAAGTTTCTTTTACAGAAACACAATAAACATGCTCTTGGAGACATTTTTCCTCCCTTGCTCTATCCTTTACTATTTCCAATAATGCTTGAGACAATATGCTCAAATGCAGACACTACATGAAGATAGAGGTATCTAAATCAATTTCTAAATGTTAATTGACCCTGATATTTTTAGAAATCTGTTTTCAAAATAGCATTTATGAAAAGGAATATCTGTTATCTGTATACCCTTAAGTAGAAGAGACCAAGCAAAAAATTACACAAAAAGTACTTTGTGGATAAAAATGAAAAACTGTTTAATTCCAAAAGATTAAAAAAGGACTTCTTCAAGCTGTTGCAGGAAATTAAATTTAACAAAAAGAAGGCCTTTCAAAAAAATGTCAGTTATCTTGGTAGGGAAGATGAGTAATGGAAACCCCAAACTCATCACAAAGATGAATAAGATTAGTCAGTTTAAACTGACATTCACAGTGAATAAGAAACTCTGTACCACTAACCATCCAATTTTTCTTTTACTTTTTTTTAAATATCAAACTAAAAACATAAAACTTATTTGATATAAATCAATGAGCTATAATATAGAGAAAGTGATGTATATATATATGTATATATACATACATATATATATATGTATATGTATATATATACCCATCATTCATATTTCTGGTTTATTTAAACTTTATCCAAAGAATCTTCAGTTTTTCAGTATCCTGCTTGCTAGGGTTCAACCTGGAAGTCATAGTCTTTAAACACAAAACTTAATTTAGTATGCCAAGAAGTAACCTTAAATGCATTGAAAACTATTATTCTTACCTCTTACTAGATTGACTTTTTTAATGACACCTATCCCAATTAGGCCTAAGGAAAATAGAGAGGGTGCCATTTGTGCTCTTGTTCTTTTTATTTTTCCAAATACACATAAATCTAGTTTTCTATATTCATTTTTGTAAGACTATTTCAGAGTTTTCTCCCTCCCACCCTTCCCTCTCCCCTACTTATGATAGCAAGCAATGTGGTATAGGTTAACTGTGTAAAATTCCTTTAAATATATTTCCATATTTGTCATGTGCAAAAAATAAACAGACCAAAAGGGAAAAAACATGAGAAAGAAAAACAAACAAACAAACAAAGGTGAAAATAGTATGCAGTGAACCACATTCAGTCTCCATAGTTTTCTCTCTGGATGTGGATGGCATTTTCCATCTCAATACTATCCGAAGTGCCTTGAATCACCACAATGTTAAAATGAGCCAAGTCCATTACCCTTGATTGTCATATATTTGTTGTTACTATGTTTAATGTTCTCTTGTTTCTGCTCACTTCACTCAGCATCAGTTCACCTAAGTCTTTCCAGGCTTTTATAGAACAATAATATTCCATTATATTCATATGCCATAACTTATTCAGCCATTCCCCAACTGATGGATATACATTCAATTTCCAGTTCCTTGCCACTATAAAAAGGCTGCTACAAATATTTTTGCACATATAGGTCCTTTTCAAGAGGATGCCTTTAAAACATATTACATTCGGGAGTTCTTTCAATATTTCTTTTCTGTGTTTTCTGGGAAATGTTACTTTGGTGACTTAACAGTAATAAGAATTAACTTTGGAAATCTGAACTTTAAACTATTTTGCCTAAAAACTTTATCTTACACTCTTTTCATTAATTCTCTGAGGCAATTAGACAACACAGAAGGTAGAGTTCTCAGATTTGCGTCAGAAAGACCTAAATACAAATCCAGCCTCAGACACTTATTAGTTATACAATCCTGGTCAAGTCATTTAACCTCTGTATGTTTGTTTCCTCAACTATAAAATGGAGATAATGATAGCATCTATCTCCCAAAGTTGTCATAAAGATCAAATGAAACAATATTTGTAAAGCACTTAGCATAGTGCCTGACACATTGTAGGTGCTTAATAAATCTTTGTTTGCTCCCTCCCCTCCTTCTCATCCTGCCATTCTCAACAATATTTGCACTCCTGGTTTGCTTTGATTTGGTAGGAATTTCTTAAATAAACAGAAGCAAAGAATGGAGTTCCTTTCTGGGGTAGGCCAGAACCAGGAAAACCATATTTTCATCCTGTATAACTAAGGGAATTTCCCCATTTATTTTTGAATGAGTTTGGTTATCTCCTACTCTGGGAATTTCTTCTTTTTCTGGTTATTATGAAATAGAATTTAAAACTTATATACAGTTGGATCCCTGAAGTCATCATTGACAAAGATGCCATTCACTCCCGTCAATCTCATAGCCACAAGCCAAATTTACCCACGGTTATTACGGTTTCTATGTAAGAGAACACAGAGAGATTTGAATAGGGTTTCTAAGGACAAAACAGACTTTCCCAAAACTCAAACCCTTCTATGACATTTTTAATTTTTTTCAATCCCATGAGACCAAGTAAAATTGACCCATTTTTTCCTAAATGTTATTTGAGGACTATTTCAGGATCTCTCCAGTCTGACCCTGACTGATCAGGAATGTGGAAATAGGAAGGCTATCTTCATTTACAGTATTCCAAAATTGAAGTGATCTTTTTTTTTAATCCTCAAAATCAGCTTTCTGCTATAGGTTTAGCATCAGAGAAGATCTCAATTTCTTTTTTTTTACTTTTTAATTTGACCATGATTTTTACCCTCATTGAATTTTCCCATGTGACAATTAAGAAAAACAATTCAGGAAAAACATCTATTAGTATAACCTTGCCCATAAATTGTATACTATTATGTTATAGAAGGTCCTGATCTCTCTCCCATAAGGAAAGTTACGTATATTTCATTATTTCTTCTCCATCATCTTCATTCATTTTTTCCAATCCATTTTTCCAAGAAGTTCAACTTCTTTTTAGTGATCTTTTTCCTTTATGTCATTTCATGCAACTCTTCCTACATTCTCCAAATTCCTCTCATTTATCATTTCTTACTTCTCAATAAGATTCCACTACATTTTTATATCATTTTTAAGTCATTCTTCAGTTACTGGGTACCCACTTTGTTTCAAGAGCTTCACAGTAACAAAGAGCATTTTGGTATATGCCAGACCTTTGTTTCTGCCTTTAAATCCCTCAGGGTATTTGCCCACTTGTGGAATCCTGCTCAGTTTCTTCATGAGTGTGGTTTTGTTGGGTTTTTTTTATTTGGGAAACAAGGGAGCTTATTTTTATGGAATAGGGTTGTTTTAATATATTTTTATCATCCATACAATGCAGTCATTCTGAAAAAAAAATTGAAAACTTCCCATTGATTTTAAAGTCATTGAAATTCTTGAATTACATTAATCATTTTAAATCATGCTTAAGACTAATTCCGTTGCTATCAAACTTGCCTACAATAAAGCACAAATTATTTTTAACCTTTTGTATGGAATAGTAATTAGCATTTTGTTCCATTAAAAGTGAACAGCAGGTGTTTCCTTCATCTTATTGATAGATCTTGTCATTCTTTTGTTTTGGCTTCTTGGTTTCTCATTGCATGGTACTAGCACAATGCTAGTTTGCAGAAAGTTTTTTTGTTCTTTTTTGTCCCAGATTCACACAATTTTATTCCCAAACTTTGATTTGGAGATAAAGACATTGCCTTTATATTACCAGGTATAACTTTATCTAAACCAATTTTTGATATGCATATGGTTTTGTGGTTAAATCACTTTCTTTTGTATTTTACCCAAATTATTTTTTTTTAATTTATGGCTTTTGTTTTTAAATCACATTGCTTTCCACCTATATTCTCTCTTATATATTCTCCTTCTCAAAGTGTGGCAAAAGGAAAAGTGTTTAACTTGGAATCATAGGACCTGTTTTTGAATCTCATCTTTAGCATATGTTAATGGTATGGACTTTTGCACACATATGCAAGGCTGTGAGACTCTGTTTTTTCATCTCTATAAAGGAAAATGTTAGAATAGATTAGTGGTTTAAAGTGGGGATCTGAGATCCCAAAAGATTTATAATGAACCAATTGGAAGGTCAAAAAATGGATCACATCTCACATTCTTTGCACTAACTGGTTTTGGAACCTATTACCAACACAACCACATTTAATTATTGCCTCTTACAGTCAGTATTCCTCTGAAGTACATTTTAGGCTTAGGGGAAGGAGGGTAGTCAGTTCAAAGCCATGGAGACAAGAGATCCATGTGTGCAGAATAGCAAGTAGCCCTGTATGGCTAGTTCCCAGAAGGCATGAAGGAAAAGTGATGTGTAATAAAAGTAAAAAGGTAAAAAGTGTTTTAAATACAAATCAGTTTATATTTTATTTTTGATGCAACAGTGTTCTCCTGAAGTTTGTTGAGCAAGAAGTGACATTAGGAAAATTATTTTGAAAGTTGTGGGCACTATTGAGGGGAGTAGAGAGAGGCTTCAGACAGGAAGGCCAAATAGGAAGCTATCAGCATAGGCTGGTATAAAGGTAATCAATTAGAATAATAGTTGTGTGAGTAAAGAAGGAAAGATCTTGTGTGAGAAATTGTGAAGATTTGGCAATTGCTTGGCTGTAAGGGGTGAAGGAGAATGAAGAATTGAAGGTGACATCAAGGTTATGAACTTGGGTGACGACTAGAAGGATGGAGAAGTCCTCAAAAGTAACACTGAAATTGGGAAGAAGAGGAAGTTTTGGAGTAAAGGTGATTGGTTCTTTTTTGAACGTGTGGAGTTTGAGATAAACTCTAAGATATCTACTGGGGATATCTAATAGGAAGTTGGTGATAAAGAACTGGAGCTCAGGATAGAGACTAGGGCTGGATATCTAGCCCTAGGAGTCATCTGCATAGAGAGGAGCAATTGAATTCATAGGAGTTCATGAGATCATCAAATAGGAAAGTGGAGAAAGTCAAGAAAAGATAGCATGGTACAGATCTTTGGGATTTACATAGCATAATTAAAAATTGTTGTTCTTCCTTTGCTCATTCTGACCCAATCTACAGACTTTCTGTGGCATTTCTATGAGACACATTTTGAAAACCACTGATTTTAGAATATTACTAATCACTGTGCTACACACTAGCTATGTGGCTTTCAGTATACCTCTTAACCTCTTGGGGCCATAGGCAACTTACAGATAATTTGCTAGTTTTGTATCAACATTTCCACCAGGAATACCCTACTCCCAATAAAATCTCAAGTCAAGACAAACATAAATGAATAAACTAGCCACCCACTGGATTACTGTATCTTCTGCTTCTCTATATAGTAACTTTAGATGATATTTTGTCACATTTTTTGATATTCTGTACTCTTTAAGCTAATTTACAATGTTCTCCCATTAAACCAGTTTACTCTCTTGTTTAAACTTCAATTCTTAAAAGAATTTTTATTGTCCTAGGGTGAATATCTCTCTA
This sequence comes from Myrmecobius fasciatus, assembly GCA_023553655.1. Taxonomy (NCBI): domain Eukaryota; kingdom Metazoa; phylum Chordata; class Mammalia; order Dasyuromorphia; family Myrmecobiidae; genus Myrmecobius; species Myrmecobius fasciatus. The sequence goes on along the minus strand of JAJPUD010015703.1, from coordinate 16,277 downwards.
TATGCAGATATCAACCCTTCTACATGTTAGTAGAGTATGTTTGAGAGTTGCTATAACCCAAATATCCATTTCTCTATAGTCAATCTGGTTGTGATGAGCTGCTCCAGTTGATTGGGCCACAGACACCTATTATCACCAAATTTTGCTCTACACATTGATAGGAATTTTTAGAGAGTACACTTCTAATGCAAAGCCTTTAAGAACTGCTATGACCATGAGGAGCATGGTGAGATATGCTCTGGCAAGAAGCTGAACCAGATCATACAGCAATATCTAGTCATAATAGATGAACAACTTTTAGGGGAAGGAAGGAAGAAAGAAAGAAAGGAAAGAAGGATAGGAGGGAGGGAGGGGGAAGAAAGGCGAGAGGGATAAAAAAACAGGTAAAAAAAACATTTTCCCCTACCCCTTGATGTTTGATAGACTCATAGTAGAGGACATGGATAAGAGGTGATACAAGAAAAGTTGTGATGTGTTGGAGGGAATAGCAATATCAGTGAAATCACAAACCCCTTGAAATATTATTTCTTTTTTTTGACAGGACTGAAAATTGATTTTTAATGATAAATTACAACTCAGACACAGGGCAGATAGTGGAACAAGAGCAGGATTGTCTATGGGCTTTCATTATAGTGATGATCTGCTCAGGGGCTGGGGCTCTGGGCCCAATGACCAATGCCAGGTCTTGCCAAGAGGCTCTCAGCTTTGGGGACTGGAGATCTGGGAGGGCAGCAGGGCCTTTTTGTTGCAGGGAAAGCAGTAGGGCTATTCCTTTAAACATAGTGTTGCTGCTGCTGCTGCTGCTTTTTGGTGGCTGCCTTGCTGGCCAGGTCTTTGGCCTTTTCAGTAGCTGCCAAAGCAGTTTCCTTTGCCTTTTCAGTTGCTTCCTGAGCTGTTTCAACAAATGTCTTAGAAGGAGCTTCACCTTGCAGTTTGGTCAGGATGTACTCAAAGCCTTTGATGGTCTTGGTCACATTACTTTTGAATCTAGCTAAGCCAAATTCCTGTACAGCTCTGGAGACCCCAAACAAACTGGAGGAGACCCAGGCCTCCCGTCGGATTTCAGTCCAGCCACTGTTTTCAGGGTTCACACAGTAAACACATCTTTCCTCCACCACCATCAGCTGGGCATGGTTGATGTTCCAGGTGAAAGTGGTCATGGTCTGGTTCTGTGGGTCCATGATAGAGTCCTCGAGGATGTACACCGAGTGAGCTACATTGGCAGGAAAGAAGCTCTCCGCCCAGCGGGGCATCCTGTTGGTCTTTGTTAGAAGCCGCCTGGACAGCAGCTTCTGGTCAGGAGTCACCTCCCAATGCACAATGTCCTCCGTCAGCACATGTTTGCTGTAGGGATTGGGATAACGCCGCCAGAAGGCAGCAAACACTTGGTCCCAGGAGCTCCGGAGCACGCTCTGCCCCAGGAAATACTTCACCATCATCCCAGCGGGGGTCGGGGTTGAGGCAGCGTCAGGGGGGGGCACAGCATCTGGGGGTAGGGGTAGGGGTAGGGAGAGAAGGGTCGCCGGGCTTGCGCTCTCCGTCACCATCCCAAAGCCACTGTAGCCGCCGCCTCCACTGCTGCCGTCGCCGCCGCCGCCATGAGGGGGTGTCCAGCTGCCTGAAATATTATTTCAATGGATAAGTGTTATATGCTAGAATATAATGGGATGGGGGGGAGGGCCAGACAATCTATGGGAAATTTTGAGGAAGGAGAGATCATTTTAATACATCTAAAGTATATCAAAAGCTTAATGTTCTTACCAAAGTGGATCTATGAATGAAACATTTCTTTTCATAGACTGCTCTGTATGTCTTTAATTAGCTTTGGATTGTTTTTTCTGGGACAGAACATCTGTTATCTGGTCATCACCAGCTGTCTTTCATCCCTTTTGAAGCTATTGGTCCCCTTTGGAACTCAAGGATATGCATTGACCTTATGTTTGCCTATGTCATCCAATTATTTTACTCTTTTTTTGGCTCTGACATTTCATTATACTTGGGTTTAGGAATTGTCAAGGGCACATTTCAGTAAGCACAGCAATTTGCCACAGAATTCATTTCTTACATTGAATAGTGATTCTTGCTACTGCTATCTGTAAATACACAAAGCACTCAGCAAGAAAACCATCTTTTTGAATAGACTTCAAAAAAGTCAAATTCTACTACATACCACAGTAAAAAAAATACTTTCCAAGAATCCCCTCCAACTCTGCCTTTGCAAACTACTTTTATATGAAACCTTTCATACATATCCAGATATTGGTGAGGTTCCCTATTTGTGAACTATAATTTTGAGTATAATTAGAAAAAAAAACTTTAAAGATTTAAGGTTATACATGGCTCTCTGCAACAAAGAATTGTCCCAAACCAGTTCCAATTGTTCAGTGAAGAAAACTATATACACCAAGAGAGAGGTATATGAAATGTGGACTACAATGTAACATTTTCATGCTCTCGATTGATGTTTGCTTGCATTGTGTTTCCTTTCTCTGATTTTCTTTTTTTTTTTCTTGTAGATAGGATTTTTCTTGCACAACGTGTCAAGTATTTTAACATTATTAACATGTAGTGGACTTCCTGCCATCTAGGGGAGGGGAGGAGACTGGGGGTAAAATTTGTAATGGAAAGCTTTGTAAAGATCAATGCTGAGGAACTACCCATACATATGTTATACAAATAAAAAGCTTTAATAAAAAAAAAAGACTTAAGGTCATAGATTTAGAGATGAAAGGGATTTTAGAGGTCATTGAGTTCAATTCCATGTTACAAATGAGGAAACTGAGGCCTAGAAAAATTAAGTGAGTTTTCCAAGGTCCCTCACATAATGTCTGAGGCAAAATTTGAATCCAGGACTTCTTCAAACCACATCTAGCTTTCTATCTACTACATATCATACCACCTCTTAAAGATAAAATTGCATATTTATTTAAACATTTGTGTAATTATCATAAACATGAGTGTTTCACCTCCCCCTTTCTCAGGAAAATCTTTCCTGTCATTTAAAGAAAATCTTTTTTTTTAAATGTTCTCTTAGCTATCAGAATCTGGTTTTGGCAGTAAAAACAGTTTGCTCTAAAGGACACATTAATCTGAGAATTCAGCTCAGGTATAAAGCACATCTTGTGTAACAGTGTTACAACAGCAAGCACATTCTACATGAATCTGGCAAAAGGAATAACACAGGTGTTTTGAATCAAATCTATAGTTAACTAAGAAATTTCAATAGACTTGATCAAGAGAGCTTTGTGCATTCTTAGTAGCAAGAAAGTTTCCTTGGATGAAATGAGCTTTATTAATCTTTCCTTAAGTATAGTTCTATATAGAAATGCTATGGAGGTCATTTCCCTCCAGGAGTTGTGGGTCAGTAATTTATTCCTCACTCACCAGTTTAAGAATAAGCCTATGGTTAATAGAATAAAACACAGATTTAGTTTACTATTGACAGACAAATCCAGGGTGATTTAGACAAGGTATAAAAATTGTTAACCAAGATGGATGAATGAAAATTTGGTCAGACCCTCCCCAAATTGACAGTAAGCAATTTTTAAATTGTGTGAAAGACCATTTTAGATTTAAAGCAATGGTTCTCAAGTATGATCCAGAGAATCCTGGGAGTCTCTGAAGACCTTTCAGAGGGTTACAAATTCAAAATTAGTTTTTTATTTCTAATATGGTAAATATCTATTAATATAGTTCACATAAACAAAAACTCGTTGGACAGATCCTCAACAACTTTTAATAGTATAAAGATACTGACAACAAAAGTTTGAGCATCACTGATTTAAAAAATAATGAGGCTGGGGAGTAAATACAAGAGGGAATTGGTTCTGAGTGATAAAAATAACCATTATAAATCATATTTTTATACTAGTACTTTTAGCAATTCCCATTCAGATTATAATTCTTGCTAAAAATTAGTGCCCTGTGTCTTTATATCTAGTTCAAAGGATTTTGGATACTATTGGCACCTTTTTTCATATGTAGCTGAATGGATTTTAGAAGAGAAAAAGGGTTTAAGTGTAGGAAAAAATAATTTACAATGTAATTAGGCATACCTTAAGCAAAACATTTAATCTTTTGTTATGTTGCTCTATCAATAGAATGTAAATAAAAGTGCATATCCCAATGGGTTGCTAAGAAAACCAAAGTACATTTCACTGATAACAGTACTCAAAATTATAGAAGAAAGGCAGTATACAGGGGACAAAACTAGTAATGTTCAATCAAATTCATGTTGTTCCCAGCTGCTTGGTAATAGGAGATGAAAGTATTTACTAAGCAACACTTGACATTCCCAGTTGCTCCTTGGCATCGATTTGCCCATGGTCTATTTATTCCATACGTATACAAAGAGTATCTGTTCCAGCCCTAACTGCTTAGAGTACACATTAGAAACCATGAGCCAAAATTTGTATGGCGAGATGGTTATCTTTAGCATATCATTGGGTGTTTATTAGCAAGAGGACCCTAAATTGGAAACATCTGGGCCTTGTGCCTTCCTATTTTCCATCACTTCTAAGTAGCTATACTCCTCATCTCCTCATGCTATTTTCTGCCCTTTCAAAGTCCTAGCAATCCACTGGTAGTTGCTCTTCCTTTTCCCAATGGATTCTGTTTCAGAGTCACCTCTACCTTCTTTCCAAATCAAAACTGCCATTTTCTCAATATGACTGTCTGTAGGGTGAAACTCTATCCTTTCTTCAGGTCCTTATTCAAATTCGAGATCCTTTCTTTAATTTCTCCTGACCTGATTCTGCCCTATGATGAGTTCTTGTTCCCTAAAGCACCTAATAATATTTATTGTTCCACATCACTCTTAATGCTTAAGCTATACTATCTTTTACTGTTTCACTGTTTTGTCTGGTATTCCCAAGGTCTACTTTGAGGGAGCTGTCCTTGACTCTGTTTTATACTAACTCATACCTCATTAAATCCTCTATCTTCTCTAAACTTGTGATTGAATGATTAAATCAGTTTACACCAAGCTATGTTATGCTTATGCTTTTAACCATCCAAGAATTTACTTATATTTTCAAAACCTTTCTTAATGCCTATAAATTAGAAAATTAAAAGAGGATCTTTTTTAATTGGAGGTCATCTAGTCTGAGGCAGGAAAGGAAAAGATAAAGAAGATTATGAAAGGATCAAAGAATATCCAGAAGACCAAAGATCTGAGAAGTCATAAAAAATGAATCAAGTTCATTTCTTTGTTTAGTTCTTTTTTTAAAAATTGTATTTAGTTCTTTAAATAAAGACATACATTTCTTACATTCCTCAGCACAATCTCTCCTGGTTTGCTTATTTCCTCTTTGGTTCTTCTTTGCCTCTTTTCCTAGTTCTTCCTATCTCTTCATTCCCAAATTTTGAAGCATTGAAAATGTCTGCCTACCACTGCCTTTGTTCTCCCTTCAGTCCCGATATTAGACTATTTATTCACTAAGTTGAGAGTAGATCGGAAATGGTATCTTTATTTAAAGGAGATGGTAACAGGTAAGTCACGTACAGAAAATCTGTCCCTAACTATGCATAACTAAAATTATATTGATTATAACTAAGGAAGCAATTATAATGGTACAGAATGTTTTGTGTTGCTATTTAGCAAACAACTATGCTGTGCAGCCACACCCAGTTTGTTGATTATCCCAAACAGAATAAATTCTTTCCACACTTCATTTAAAAGGACTTAATGCAAAAGTCAGAAATTGTGTTTTTCATAGTACAATATGTGCCCGTCTTTCACAGTCCTCCCCAGGGAGAAAAATATGAATCACAACATTGCAAATGAATGAGATTATCAAAACAGGTGGTATAAACTGAGGAATATGAATCATCTTTTTTTCTTATTTTTTTCTAAAGGAAAACACCATTCTCTGCAAAGCATCATGTAGTCATATATGAACTCCCCCAAAAAATGCAGTCACCTAACAGGCTATGAAGAAAAAAAGAATGAAAAATTTTCATAATTAGGTCAATAAATTGAGGACATGGTAATTATGCTAAATTACTTTCTACAAAAATGCCAGCATAAAGGAATTAAAGAATAAAGGAAATTTCTTCCTCTAGATTTCAACTAGATGGAAATCCATTTATATAGTTTAATGAATAACTAGATCATTTCATATTACATTTCCCAAGAAAATTTTAAGGAAAGATAATTCAAGAATAGTTATGTGATTTTTTTCCATTAAAATGAATTGTAAAATCCTTGTTTTCTCTTAAAGTTTTAAGCATAGTTTACTAATAAAAAGATTACTTATAAAAAAGTCTAACCGCAAAAGAAAGTTGGCATTACAATTTGGGGAGTTTCATTAGGAGCTATGAGCATTATCACAAATAAAAATTCATACAGATTTCCACAAATTATTTTAATCAATTCAAGACATAGAAAGACAGAAAATCAATACAACTAAACCTTATAAACACTGTTCTTATTAATTTCCTCAAACTAATGAGACTATTATTATGCTATATTGTTCATCTTTTCTAGCCAAGCAAGCTGTAGTCCAAAATAAACAAACAAGAAAACACTTTAGCTCCTTATTTTCTTACTGCCTTATCTGATTTGCCATATTTCTTAAAATACTCACAAGCAACAGTATATTTTCTTCAATTTGTGCTAGATTCATATTTTTAAATAAAATTCCCATAGGGAAAATCAACTTTCATATTCTAAGAAGAATTATTTAGAATTTTCAAGCTTTAAATAGAAAGAATATAAGGTCTGGAGTCTGTAGATCTGTGTTTTGAACTCCAACTCTATCCTTCACTATACATGTGATCCTGGGCAAGACATATGACCTTCTAGTTTCCCTCTATTATAAAAAAAATCCCTGATAGCTCTAAATTTATAATGTATTATCACTGGGGCCCCCAAATTTGGGTATTTGGTATTTTATCAAGGTAGAGGTGAGTGAAATAGTAAATAAAATTAAAATAAAAGGATATGTTACAAGTTAGAAAATATCCTTCTGGGTTCATTAGGTAATAAGCATCAACTACAAAAAAAAAAAAAGTAATTACTCTTCCTTAGCTATCTTTCTAGCTAACTGAGACCTTTCTAACAGATTTGATTCTCAAATATTAGATTGTTATAGAAGAAATCAAGAACTGATAGAGGAGGAGATCTTGATCTTTTTAAGCTAAGATCTTTTCCAGGCCACATTTGGTCTGAGACAATGTCTATTCAGTGATTAAAGTCCTGGTAAAAATTGAGACGAAAGATAGCCTCATTTGCCTTCAAAAAAAATCATTCTGGAGGATAAAGATCTTTAGAGTTCTTGGCCAGAATAGAAACAATTGCTATTTACACTCTTTGAAGGCAACATGCTGTATTGGCAAGAACTAGATTTGAAGTCTACTGATACAGCTTTGAATCTCTTCTGCTTACTTTGTGACCTTGGGCAATTTACTCAACCACTTTAAAACTTAGTCTTCTGATTTGTAAATGAGTGAGTTTTTAGAATATTTCTAAATTCTACCTCAAAATATAAAGTTTGTGTATAAATGTGAAGTTGTCCTCTGAAGAACTACTATAAGGATTTAATGTGTTTAGCCTAGAAAGAAAAGAAAGAAGGGGGAAGAGGGGATATAACTGTTGTCATCAAATATTTGAAGGATTTTAATGTGAAAAAAGGATTAGAATTATTCTTTATTCCTAAGATCAAAGCTCCAACTAAAGGAAAGAGTTTGAAACAGAATTTAGGAAGACCTTCCTAATAATTATTAGTAAGCTACTCCATTGTTCAAGCAGATTCTGTCAAGAATATAGTTTAGAGAGATATTTTCTTATAGGAAGGAGGGGATGAAGGCAATAGTTTTGACTACTAAGTTGACTGTTCTAAAGTAAGAGTTTGAGTCTATGAGTGGATGTGGTAGTGAGCAAAGGACCTTTGTCCAAATTCTGCCTTTGATGCCTTCTATTATGTAACCAGGGGAGTCAAGTGACTTTCCCTGAAATTCAGTTGTCTTTATCTATAAAATGAAGGAATTAGTTTAAAAGTGCCCTTTCAGCCGAAGATCTATGAACCTAGTCCAATTAATACAAAGTAGGAAAATATTGTTCAGGCATGTTGGCATGAATATGTATTTTATCCAGTTAGAAAAACATTGCATTTTCAAAATATCATTGAAGTTCAACGAATCTTCCACTTTATTTTTATAACATTGGGGGGAGTTTTAAAAAGAATTTCAATAAATAGTATATAAAATAACCAAATAATATATAAAAATATATAATTTCACCTCAAATTGCTATATAGATATTGTATCTAGAGAAAAAGATATAACATATAAAAAAGGACTTTGTTAAGTATTTATAGGATGCTACAAAGAAATAAACATTTAACATTGGAAAAAGTCAATATTCTAGCCATCTTCCCCTTCCACATATAAGCACATCTGAAAAATTTAATCCTGTTCTTTGCTATGGATATTGAGTCTGAACAAAATGATGAGAAGCTAATCTATAGATGTATATTTATTTCTGTGGGTATATGACCCATCCACTGTGCAATAGGAAGTAACAAAAGAATAGTTTGATAATTGAGGAGTGAAGATATCAAATTACCCTAAAAAAATAAAAAGTAGGTGGCATTAAAAACAAAAATCTCAAAACTTATTGTAGAGTTACAGATTTAGGAAGAGTGGGTGTATTTTTTTTTTAATATTAACATTTTCCTCTTCTAACATGAGAAACAGCGTGGGATAGTGGAAAGATGACTGGAATAGTAATTGGGAAATTGGGGTTTGAGTCCCTGGACTGTCATTAACTATGTGATCTTTGGATAAGTTTTTCAAATGTCATTTGTAAAATGAGAGAGTTGGATTAAATGATCTTTAAGACCTACTCTGGCTTTAAAAATTCTACAATTTAACATCCAGCAGCACATCACTAATCTGGCAATTGTATATCTAGCAAACTCAGCTATCTAGAACATAGAGAAGAAGAAAAAAAAGGCTTCAATATGATCTAAGTAATCTGGGAGAGTCTCTTGGGTGACTATATTTTTAAATGACACTTTTAACAAGATTGTTTATGTTTTTCCTTACCAACAAAAGGTAAGAAGAATCCAATTATAATGTAGTGGTGGTCATGGGAAATTGAAATGGCAAGAAGTAACATTACAACAAAAAAAGAAGAAAGAAAAAAATTTATAAGGGACACATACAATGTACAATCCAGATGATATAAATCTAATAGTGTAGGGGCAAATAACCTAATATGCTTCAATAACCCCTGAGAATATATCTGTATAATTATTGTAATAATGATCCTAATTCATTAAAATATCATGAAGTTATATCTAATATAATTGAGGAAGGCAGTATGTTCTATTAAAAGAAGTGCCAACTTTCTCAGCAACTAAGAATCTTAAAGAGTTTCCTGGAGCAGGATTTCCTAAATCTTTTCTACTCTTTTTGTCCAAGAAATTTTTATGTAACTCCAACTATATAAGCATATAAAGTAGGTATACAAATCAAACATTTACTGATAATAAATCATAATTTTGCAACCCCCATATTCAGTTATGAGAACCCATATGGGGTTTCGAATCACAGTTTAAGGAGGTAGGGCCTAGTACACTGAAAGTTTAAGTGATCTACTTAGGGTAATAAACTCATTGTGTCTCTGTATGTTGTATGTATATGACTATGTTACAGACAAAATGCAAACTTGAATTAGTTTAAGAAGTTCCCTATATCAGTAAAATCACAGATTGAGTCCAGCATACATAAATAGACAAATATAGAGGTCATAGATATAGATACAGAGAAAGAAAGGATAAATTAATAGATAATAGATGATTGATAGATGATAGAAAATGGAGATATGTGTGTATATGTAAGCAGATATATTATACATACATATACATATATGCATGTATATGTACACACTGATACAAAGGTATATTTATATTTACATGTGTATATATAGTTTTTCCCAAAAGTTGCAACTCCTGTGTATAAAATGATTAATTATATAGACATACATTTAAATTAATATTTCCTGAAGAGGTAATATTCTTAATAAGCTTTAAACTCAGAAATCCTAACTTGATAACTTTTCCAAAATTTGCAAATATTCTCCTAAATGAAACTATAATGGTCATATTTTTCCAGTGCTCCTAAAATAAGTGGGTGAAAAAAAGAAAAAGACTTACAAGAGAAAGCAATTGGTGGTACTTTGATCTCACTTTCAACTGGTTTTTCCTTTTTTTTTTCTCACCTACCCGGCCTCCAATTTTATCTGAAATTTCTTGCTGTGTCAAGAGTTTCTAAGAGCCAGTGAAATATCCTTGCCAGTGTGATAGAAAGTATGCAAACTAAAGGTCATAATATCTGAGTAAAAGTCTTGGTTCTAACTTTTAATAGTATTATAATCTTGAGCAAGAAGCTTAAAACTCACATCCTTAGTTTCCTCATTCATAAAAGGCAATATAACCATACAAGGATTTTGTAAAGAAAGCACTTTGCAAACTTTAAAGCAATATATAAATATGCTATTAGTATTGCATGGTAATATGTAATGATAGTCTCAATCCTTTTCCTGCTTCTAGGGGCATTGACAGTACTTTGTTGTTGTTCAGTCATGCAGTTGTGTCCTGCTCTTTGTGACCCCATGGACCATAGCACGCCAAGCTTTTCTGTCTTCCACTATCTCCCAAAGTCTGTCCAGGCACATGTTCATTGTTTCCATGACACTACCTATCCATTTCATCATCTGCCATCCCCTTTTCCTTTTGCCTTCAATCTTACCAAAATCAGGATCTTTTCCAGTAAGTCCTGTCATCCCATTATGTGACAGAAGTATTTAAGATTAAGCTTCAGTATTTGACCTTCCACTGAATAGTATGTATCTCTTTTTAAAATTTTTATTTCTTTTATTTTAATTTATGGAATAAAACAAGAATTTCTATAACATTGTAGGATCTTTAAAAAGATGATTGCATATGAAATTATACATCAATTATGTACAACTTGCTATTTCTTTTACTGGTATAATAAAGTTACCATGTAATTTTTTAATGAAAATAAAAATAAAATAAATAAAGAGTGCTAAGCTGAGTCAAAAGATCTTAATTTGAATGCTAGTACAAAATTAACTGTATGATCAGAGAAAAACCACTTAATGTCTTTTTCCTCTGTAAAATAGGAATAAAAATACCTTATAGGATAAAAAGATATAAAGATCAAAAGATATAATACATGTAAAATTCTGCATTGTCAGCTTTTAATAAGAGTAACAATCCACTTTAGGAAATTGTTCATTCCAAATATCCAAATAAATTTTCAATACATAAAGGATTAAGTTTCAATATTGGAAAATTCACTTATATGGAAAACTCATTCCTTAATAATACTGGATAACAACCATTCTGGAGAGCAATTTGGAGCTATGCTCAAAAAGTTATCAAACTGTGCATACCCTTTGACCCAGTAGTGTTTCTATTGGGCTTATATCTCAAAGAGATCTTAGAGGAGGGAAAGGGCCCCACCTGTGCAAGAATGTTTGTGGCAGCCCTTTTTGTAGTGGCTAGAAACTGGAAACTGAATGGATGCCCATCAATTGGAGAGTAAATCAATTGGAGAATAATTCTTGACCAGCAAGAATGTTTGTGGCAGCCCTTTTTGTACTGGCTAGAAACTGGAAACTGAATGGATGCCCATCAATTGGAGAATAAATTATGGTATATGAATGTTACGGAATATTATTGCTCTGTAAGAAACGACCAGCAGAACGATTTCAGAGAGGCCTGGAGAGACTTGCGTGAACTGATGCTCAGTGAAGTGAGCAGAACCAGGAGATCATTATTCACGGCAATAACAATACTATATGAGGCTCAGTTCTAATGGACATGACTCTCTTCAACAATGAAATGCTTCAAACCAGTTTCAATTGTTCGGTGAAGAAAGCCATATACACCTAAAGAGAGGATGTGAAATGTGGACCACAACATAACAGTTTCATGTTCTCTATTGAGGTTTGCTGGCATTGTATTTCCTTTATCGGATTATTCTTTCTTGTAGATACGATTTCTCCTGCACAAAAAATGATGCAATAAGTATACATATATTCGATTTCTGAAGTATTCTAACATAATTATCATGTAGTGGATATCCTGCCATCTAGGGGAGGGGTGGGGAGTAGGGAGGGAAAATTTGTAACAGAAAGCTTTGTAAGGGTTAATGTTTAGGAATTACCCATACATATGTTTTGCAAATAAAAAGTATTAATAAATTTTCTAAAAAATACTGGATAAATAAGGCATTACTATATCATGTATTTTTAAAACATGACAAATCAGCCTCTCTAGTAGCAAAAAAAAAATAGCACTGGTTAGGCTCGAAAGAGTGCAAAGTAAGCAAGCCTGTTAGGGAAAAGCAGTTGTAATCAGGGTTGGCTATGTTTGTTCTTTCAGTCAGGGTGTTCCTAGATATCAGAGTTGCTGCTGAAAGGTGTAAAGGAAACATATAGGCTGCTAGAAGAAAGTCTTTGTCAGGCTAAACCACCTGTCTGTTTGGGAGGTAGAACTGGACTGGCATTTGGGCTGCTGATGGCAGAGAGAGAGAAAGGAAGGTTTTGAGTGCCACCCAGATGGAATTCTTCTCTGGCTTCTAAATATAAAAGCTTTCTGGATTTCATTTTTGCTGCTCTGACTATATACTCAGTCCATGAGGGTCAGGAGGCAAATATTGAGACCAATAAAGTTTTTTTTCTTTCTACAAAGCAATCATATGAGATTTTTCTTCCTTCCCTGCCTCTCCTAAAAAACATTAACACCTGGTTGCCAGAAATGCAGGCACAGCTGTGTGCATTCTACTGTTGGTCTTTCTGCAGAACTTAGGACCTGCCATATGATTTTTTTTAAATCAGGTAAGCAACTCAAGTTGGGTAGGTTATTTTAGTGGATCTAGCGTCTGGTTGAGAGTCAAAAAGACTGATCTTCCTGAGTCAAATCTGACCTCAGAGACACACCAGCTGTGGGATCCTGGGCAAATCCCTTAATCCTGTTTGCCTCAGTTTCCTCACCATAAAATGAGCTGGAGAAGAAAATGGCAAACCATTCCAGTATCTTTGCCAAGAAGCCCCCATATGGGGTCATGAAGTCAGACATGACTGAAAAAATTGAACAAAAAGCATATCAAGCATAGGCAGATTGATGTAGTGGATAGAGGGCTGGCTTTAGAGTTAAGAAAATTAGGGTTCGAGATTTTCCTCTGACACTTCCTAGCTGGGTGACCTTCAGCAGATCACTTCTTTTCTCAGTATTCTAGGTAACTCTACAAGTCTAATATGAATTCATTGCAGAGGTTTCCACCTGCATCACTAGGAGTTTCCTCTTCATGGAGCTGTCCTCATTCATTCACTGACTCAGTAAAGTTCCAAAAGGGAGCAAAATAAAGGAAAATTATCTGTCATTTGAGAGGGTGTTTATTCTTCCTCTACCTTTACATAAATTTAAAGTAAATTTGTTTCTGTTGTTTAAAACTTCTATCTGTACGGATAAATAAAATCATTCAGTTATCAACCCCCAAATGATTGTGCCACTTGCTGAGAAAATCTGAAAATACAATCTCTATGGTGAAATAGCATTTTTAAAGCCATGCAGATAACTAAGGGGCAGACAGAGACTAATTTAAATCTTACTTAAATAGAAGTCTTGTAAATATTCGTAATGTGTATTAAATGCAGGCCATAAACGAACATGAAACCTTAGAATGAGACTTTATAGTGTGAATGGTCTAGCCAAAATTTCAGATGCATCTGTGCCAGCATTTGCTAGGATGCTAGATTTATCTTGACCAGTATATTCTCCCAAGACTGTTGGCTACTTGCAAAAGTATTCATCCAGGAAAAAGCAGTAGCAACTTTGTTTAATGCTCCCTGGCATCTCTGATGGTCAGCGTGGTTTGTGGTGCACTAAATACTACTAGAAAAGGGAAGGTTTCTGGGATTCCTGGCATCAGGTCCTTGCTGCAGCACAAAAAGCAAGATTTATTTTTACTTGCTGAATGAGAATGAAAATGGAGCCCTGAGGTCTGTCATGTTTCACACTGTTGCCCCATTTTTAGATCACTGAGCTAGATGAATGCTTTTGGAAAGAATGTGTTTATAAAAGAATAATTTTTATCCATCAAAGAGCAGTTATTTTTTCCCTTTAAACATGGCACACTCTGACAACACTGACTGCATAATGTGTCAGCAGAAAATTTTTGTTGTTCCTTACATAAATGGGTGTTTGATTAATTCATTTACTGCATATTACTAGCATAAGAAGCAGAGTCCATTTCTAATAGGAGATGAGTGAAAATATGATGTCATTATGCTGGTAAGTATATACTATTTCAAGTCAAATTTCAAAGGTCTGTTTTCCACAGCTTTCTTGACCTCCAGAATAGCTGACAGAACAGATTATCTGAATTATTTTCTTAACCTAGTTGCTATGAACAGTCTCAATTTTTCTGTTGTTTCAATTAGCCACACCTTCAAAAGTTCTTTATAGAGACTACTGATTGACACATCTATATGTGTCCTTAACATCATATCTCTTAGCATCTATTCTTTTCAGTGTATGCTCTTAGAATAAACTGTTTAAATGATAAGATATTTTATCTTGATAAAATTTCAATTTATCTCAAGATAAATTATCTAGCCATTTGAAGGTTATTTTTGTTTTCTTCTCCAATTCTGTATCCAGAGCAACATGTCTTCTTCTCTTACATGTCCAATTAAGTTTGAAACTTATTTTACAATTTGTTTCTTCAAGGAAGACCAGTTAGTGCCATAAGACACAAAAGGGTCTGTATCAAAATCAATATTTTGGGTTACCAGGGATCTTTGAAGTGATCTAATCCAGCTTCTGCATTTTACAGATAAAGAAGCTGAGATTCAGTCATGTTGAATAACCTGCCCAACATTTCTGTAAGGTTTGTCTTCTTTCCCTGCCCCCTTCCTAATGCCATCTGGATGCCAGATATGCAGGCATAGTTGTGTGTATTCTAATGTTGGTCTTTCTGCAGAACACAAAGCTTACCATTTGCTTTGTTTAAATTTGTTCAAGCAACTTAAGCAGCTTTATGTAGTCTCACAATAATTTCAAAGACAGAATTTGAAAATAAGTCCTCTTTACACAACCCCGTGGCCACACTCACCCAATCTGCAATGAAACAGATAATGGTGTTCCCTCCATTTATTTTTTAAAGGGAGAAAGATAGACAATTACTTTGTTTTTGTTTAATCTTTTTCCAGTCATGTTCAAAAACTCATTTGAGTTTTTTCTTTGCAAAGATACTAGAATGGTTTGCCCTTTCCTTCTTCAGCTCATTTTACAGGTGAGGAAATGGAGGCAAACAGAGTTAAATGACTTATCACATAGTAGTAAGTATCTGAGGTCAGATTTGAACTCAGGAAGAGGTCTTTCTGATGCCAGGCCAGACACTCCATCCATGCCCAATTATTGGACTCACTTTTAGAAGGTGCAGTATATAATTTATATTCTTTTTGTCAATTAATATCATAGCCTTAATCACTGAATGGGCATGGCCTCAGTCAAACTGAGACTGTACCTTAGCTTTAAAAGGGCAAGGTCTCCCATTGTATGCAGGACCATTTCCAGTTGCTCTGATCTATATCTGGCCCTTGCCCCCAGATGACTCTGGAGGGGAAAATGAGGCAGGTGACCTTGCACAGCCCTTCCTCATTTAAGTCCAACTCATTTGCTTATCATGACATGATGCCATGGTCTTTTGTGAGAATGAAAGACAAACAACAACAATAATATCATAATATTACAAGTACTGATTATATACCAAGAAGTTATGTAAACTGCCTCCCTTGTTTCTACCATGCACACATATAAAAGGAATTGCAGAGTGAATTTACATTTTACTGTTTAACTTAATCCAAATAGCAAGAAGCAATAGCCAGAAGAGAAAGTTACATAATTGAAGCACTGATGGACTTATAATTGTTTCCTTAAAGGAGGGGAACTCAAGGCATTATTTCTCAACCATGTTGGGATTTGCCTAGCCTCTTCCAGGTATTTAAAAACTTCCCATTTTGGCAGATGATTCAAATATTATGGCACTCTTTCCTTTTGGTGCACTATCATGATAACTAAAAAGTTCATGCAGTATTAGTCCTGATTATTCCTGGATTCAGGCTCAAAGGCTGATGGAGGGTGTGTCCAATCTGAGAATTCCTTTAAAATTTCTTCCTCCTCACATATTTGTTATCTTGATCTCTAGAACACAGGAAGTGGGATCTTTGTGCATAT
>JAJPUD010015702.1:15238-36506 GCA_023553655.1 Myrmecobius fasciatus | reverse complement strand
GGGGGGGCAGCGGTGCCCCGGCTCGAGCAGGTCCCGGTGGCAGAGGCTCAGCCTGGCGTCTGTGCCGGGGACGGAGGCGCGCGGCTGCCCGCGCTGCCGCGACTCAGGTCAGCCCCTTGGAGGGTGCCCTCGGCCCACCGTAGGGGCGAGTGGGAGACCCTGCCCGGGCTGCCGGAGGTGGGCCGCACCTGAGGATGCTCCGGGGCGCCCGAAGAATGACAGTCGCCCGTCTCCTGTCGGTGGGCTCGAGTTTCTGACTCCCCATCGCCCCTAGAGGCTTCCTGCACCCCGCCCCCCATCTCCCCCGCAGAGCATCTTAGTGTTATTTTCGCTAGCGGATTTTTTGGACCTCACTCCTCCCTCGGTGTTGCTTTGACCCTTCTGGCGGTGGGACATTAGCGGAAGCACCCAAAGGCCTGTGCTGAACATAATTTGCAAGCACATTGCTTTGGTCTGTTTTATGTCGGGCTGATAGTTTTCAGAGTAGGGCAGAACTTAAGAAAAGGAAGGATAGGAAAGAAAGGAAGGAAAAGGTGCAAGCTCGCACTGAATGTAGGATTCCATTTCTGGGTGTGAATAAAAGCAAAAGATTACTTCTAAAGATGAATGGGAGGATCTGTCCCAGCGAAGACTGTCTTTTGCCTCTATTTGTGTCTTAGCTCAGTGCCTGGTACTTACCAGGTGTTTACTAAATGCTTTTTTAATTGAACAGTGTTCCCAAATTGGGCCTGTGACCCTAGGAAAGCCTCTTAGTACCCCCCTCAGACACCTCTTTAAGACTATAAAATGGATTACGGTAGGCTCTTAGTAAATGTTTATTGCACTGAGCTGCCTAGAGATACTTTGGTTCATAAATAAGACTCAGGACTTATAAGTAGTGTATTATCTGTGTATTTCAGAAATGGGTGACAAAGGGCAGCTGTAAAGTCATGAGATTATTTTATTAGATAATACCTTCTGTAGTAGTAGCCCCACCATTCATTGGATGAGTAAAGAATTTGTAACTTGTGGGTGCTTAAAAATATTATTACCATTCTTTTGTAATGCTTAACTATTGTTCCATAAAGCAGTAGTGACTTCTTCAAGTCTGATGGACTTCTGGTTGGATTTTTAAGGCTTGCAAAATGCTTTAAAGTGCATTGTCTCATTTTATTTTCACTATACCCCTCTGGAGAAGGTGCTGTAGGTGACCTCTCATCTTTTTAGCAGAAAAGGAAACCGGTTTATCCATGGTTACATATCTAGTAAGTGTGGTAGTTAGAATTTGAATCCAAGTTTCACCTAATCCCAAAGCTAATAATCTGGAATTTTCACTGTAGGAGGCTGCTGCTTAGAAGCACCCTAATCTTGGAAAATTCATTTAAGCTTTCTGAGCTTCAGTCATTTGTCTGACAAAATGAACTAATTGTAAGGTTTTGTCTACCTAAACAATAATCTTTGAATCTAATTCAGTTAACATGGAAGCAATTTCTTTCTTTTATCTTTTATCCTGGGTGAAGAATTCTATAAGAAACATGATTGAAGCAGATAAATTGAGTAAGGACTATTTATATAATAAAACAATAACATTAAAATAGGAAGTTGGTTCCAAGTGATTGGCTCCAAGCAAAGAAACCTGAAAAGCAGCAGTTTGGTGAACAAAATGCTGTATTTAATCAGGACTACTAGGATCAAGTCATTGGACATTGTGACCACTCCAGCCCAAGCCTCAGTTTCTTTATCTGTAAAAATGGAAATTGTGATGCTTGTACTTCTTTCCTCACAGGCTTCTTCATACACCTTATTGTACCGAATAAATCTATGCTTTGTTATTACCACACATGGTTTATTCTCCCTTACTTTAATTTAACTCTTTCAGGTGTTTAAAGAGAAGTATTAGTCTCATTTCCCTCCTATACCCCAGAAATAACCAGAAGCACATAGAGTCTAACTTATCTGCTCAAACTCCAATAAGACCAATACAGATTGGAAATAATAGCTCATTTCTATCTTCCCAATGTTTTGACTACCAAATTAAAATAAGGGGGGAAATGAAAACCTGCAGGCCCAAAGAAGTTTTGGCAGGATGGCCTATTGGTTCCCTTTAGAAGGATCCATAAAGGAATTTGTGGAGTTGGTTTCATCTTGTGTCCAAAGGCAAGAAGAAATTAATGGGCTGCATGGGCATGTTGTCTCTTAGAGCTCTAGACTAAGATAAGGAAGAGAAGAGGGGAAAAAAAAGAAGACCTAGATCCTTAGAACTGCAGGCAGTCATCGATGTGTATATCACCCCCTAGAAAATGCATAAGCAGTTAAGGAATAGTAAAGAGGCCCAAGAGAGTGATCCAGACCTTCAGTCTCTGACTCTTAAGTAAAACGCTGCAACAGCTATACATAGAAATAAAAAAGCAACCATGAAAAGCACAGCTTTCCCTCTGGCTGGTTAAAATGTGACATTGAATTGTTTTGTCTGATTCCCTAGAATCACAACAAGAACAGTTTTATCTTGTGTAGGCAAATTAAAAGTTGAAAAAATGCCCTTTTCTCCTCCCTACCTTGTCTGAGAGGTGGAAGGTTTAAGATGCTTTGGATGGGACAGCAAACAAAAAAAACACCAAAGTGGTATTGCTTTTATTATCATCTTTTGGGGCATCTGGCTATTTTAGATTGAGTTGATTATTCTTGGGCTTTCATTCCATGTCTTTTAACAATAGTGGCTCTCACATAGCCTAGAAGTGTGCTTTTTATCTCCTCTGAATGTCCAGTCTTTACTAAAATTTCCTTTGTTTTCTTTGCTTTTAGAACTTAGACTCCTATCCTTTGTGTCGATTTCTTTTCATTGGTAAAACCCTAAAGCCAAAATCTTCAGATCTTAGGTTGAGCTTCCTCTTTTTCTTTCTCTTTAAATAGTTAATTACAGTGGTTGTCTTAGTGGTTATTGTCTCGAGTAGGAGCAGGGGAATGCCATTTGTAGCCTAAAATTTATCTGTTAATAACAAAATAGATATATTTTATTGAAGTGAGATACATTCTCATAACACCAGAAGTTAGGGGACCAAGTAGTTCTAAAGACTGAGGAGACCAAGACTAACTAGGATTTTGTTACCAATGTTACCAATTGTTTACCAATAAACTTGTATCCTTTTGATAATTTACATAAGCCACACCCAAGTCTCTGAAAAATAGAATGGATACAAAACTAGGTGTGTCTGTTAAGGTAAAGGAATATTTCTTCTACACCTGCCACCAGAAGGTTGTCAAAGTCTGTTTTTAAAGAGTTTTTGATGCACCTACTACATCATTGTAACAAGCCTGGCCTAATAGAGATTTGGGAGCAGTCTTGGTAGCATTCCTTGTGGTGGCTGAATACCTTCTGGGACTGGATAGGTGGGTATCACTGAATCTTTCCCCATTTTCATATAGGACCTGAGTTAAGGGATCCCAGAGATCATCTGGTTCAATCCAGACAAGAAACTCTACAAAATATCTGATAATTGATCATTTGAAGACCTATAATTAGAGTGAAACACACTATTTTCTAATTAATTTTTAGATAGTTCTCATTATTAGAATTTTTCTTTGCATATGAAGGATTAATAGACTTCTTTTCCATCTTTCCCCATTGCTTCTTCCTCTGCCTCCTGGGGCCAAGTAGGACAAATCTGATCTTGTTTCCACATTACATTCTTTGAGATTTTTAAACCCAGCTATGCTAACATCTTTTCCCCTATGTCTTCTTTTTTTCAGAATAAATATTTCCAAATATTTAAACAAAGCCTCTGATGACATGAGGCACCTACATCTCACACTTGATAGAGCATGGGGCCTGAAATAGGGAAGATCTGAGTTCAAGTTCAGCCTTACATACTTACTAGCTTTTTGATATTAGGCAAATCTTTTAACCTTTGTTTGCCTCAGTTTCCCCAGTGGTAGTGAGGATAATTATAGCTTCTATCTCACAGGATTATTTCAAGGATCAAATGAGAAAATGTTTATAAAGCATTTATCACAGTTCCTGGCACATAGTAAGTAGTATAGAAATGCTTGCTATTATTAGCTAATATTATTGAATCCTGTTGCTCTCCAACTCATGTTCTTCTTCAAGTATAAAGCCCAGAATTGAATACAATACCTTCAGATGGGCAAGAATACAGCAGGACTCTTATCTCTCTGGATCTTTAATGCAGCAGAAGATTTGCTTTCATTTTCTTAGCTATCAGAATCGCATAGTCAGCTCATATTGATCGTATTGCCCACTGAAACATCTAGATCTTTTTCAGCTAACTGCAATCTAGCCATACCCTCCCCAATTTGTATTTGGGAAGTTTGTTTTTTGAACCAACATAAGATTATAATTCCTAGTTATTCTTCTATCATCATTTCTTCCAGAGAAGCTGTACTATATATTTTCCTCTATACTAGAAAAAAATCACTGGATTTGGTGTTAGGGGAGACCTGGGCTCAAATTCAGCCTCTTGACACTAGCTTTGCAAATCTTAAAACTCTATATAAATGCTATCTAACTACTGTAGATTCCATTAATATTGTCTAAATTCTCATTTACAGTCATATCATACTATTGGTTCATAGAATTTGTCAGTTAAAATACCCAGTAACTTATTTTTACATATATTCTTTCCTATATCATGCTTGTAAAATTTACTTGTTTAACCTCAGTTCAGATTTTAAATTGCTTCCCATTAGATTTCCTTTAGTTAGATTTGGCTCATCATTCTAGCTTGTTAAGATGTTTGGGGGGAAAAGAGGTGGCTGATGAGGTGGATTTTGTCAGTCAACAGATTTTTCCCAAGTTACTGCATCCTCAGACTATGATAAACATATCTATTCTTCAGAATTATTAATGTGTTGAACAGAATAGGACCAAGTTAGTTATGGCCTAGAATATTAGATCTGGAAGAAACCATAGAGACAGCTTTTCCCAATTCCAGGAGAGTAGCAAGCATCTATCCTCACTCTGGATCTTGCTTCCATGATTAATTCTTGATCTACCAAGATATTATGAGAAGCTTTTGTTATATGCCTTACTGAATACCAAATACATTCTATGTTCCCCTGCTCTGCCAAATTTACAATCTTGTCAAAAAAAGAAATAAGGTTCAACTTTCTTGACTTGTTTTTAGAGCACTTCACCTGGCTTTTAGTGATCACTATATCTTTTTATTTAGTTTTTATTTTTGCTGAGGCAATTGGGGTTAAATGACTTGCTCAGGGTCATACAGCTAGGAAGTATTAAGTGTCTGAGGCCAGATTTGAACTCAGGTCCTCCTGATTTCAGGGCTAGTGCTCTATCCACTGTGCCACCTAGCTGCCCTATATCTTTTTCAAAATGTTCAGAAAACCAGCTATTTAATAATCAATCCACTGTACAATTTTATATAGAAGCGTAGTTCATTGAATTGTAGTTTGCAAAACATTTTTCTCCCTGCCTTTAAAAACTAGAACTTTTTTTGTCTCTAGTCTTCTAATCATCTCTCCTGTTTCCCACAATTTCTCAAAGATCAACAGATAGTATCTCAATTCAATTCAGCAGACATCTTTTATAATAGCTTTTTATTTTCAAAATACGTGCAAAGATGATTTTCCACATTCACCCAAGCAAAACCTTGTGTTCCATATTTTGCTCCCTTCTTTCTCTTGAGCCCCCCTCACAAACAGCAAGTAATCCAATATCTGTTAAACACATGCACTTCTTCTATACATATTTCCACATTTATCATGCTGCACAAGAAAAATCAGATCAAAAAGGAAAAAAAATGAGAAAGAAAACAAAAAGCAAGTAAACCACAACAACAAAAGTAAAAATACTATGTTGTGATCCACATTCAGTCCCCATAATCCTCTCCTTCACAGATCTATTGGAATTAGCCTGAATCACCTCATTGTTGAAAAGAGCCACATCTATCAGAATTGATCATCACATAATCTTGCTGTTGCTGTGTACAAGGTTCTTTTGGTTCTACTCACTTCATTTACTATCAGTTCATGTTAAGTCTCTCCAGGCCTTTCTGAAATCATTTTCAGCAAACATTTTAAAATACTTTCTACGTGTAAGACTCTATACAAGGCTCAGGTTCTTTTGCCATCCTGGGGTACAATTTAGCTAGGTTCATAGACTTGAACACATTTAGAGTTGTTATATATTTTCCTACTTAGTATGGCATTAGCCTACCTTTCCTTATCTTCATATACTTTGCATTCATGAAAAACTGGGCTGCTCAGTATTCTCTGATCTTACTCTGTCAATGCCAACTTTCTCATCTCTCTGCATACTGCCCCTTTTGTCTGGTGTAGTATCCCCCTCTCTCCCCATTCATATCTCTATCAGTTGAAATTCTTCATTTCCTTCATTGTCTCTCTCTAATTCCACATCATCCATAATTCTCACTGTCATCTTTTCCTTTCATCTCAACCTTCTGTTTTAGTTATGTGGTTTTGTCTTCTCCACTCCTTGATTTACCCTAACTACACTGAAAGTTCTTCATGAACAGGGACTGTATCATATGTCATTTTGTATCCTTTGTGCCAAGCGTTGTACTTTGGGTCTGGCAGGTACTTAAGATGTTTTTGTTAAATTGATTTTTAGTGAATAGATTCCTAGGGAAGGTGTATATAGGATGAGTCATTCTTACTGCTATGAAACAGGTATAGTCTATAATTAATGTAAGGGAAATGTGCCAGTTGTTCATTGAGGCCAGTGTCAGTTATTTTAGTTCTGCCAGTAGTTTAGGCGGAAGATGAATCATGGTACAGTGGAAAAGACCTTGGATTTTGAGTCAAAGGGCATGGATGTGAATACTGGCTCTGTGTCACTGAGTACTTCTCTGACTTTCGGCAAGTCATTTAAATTCACTGGTATCTTCATCTGTAATATGAGGGAGTTGGAATGACCAGTGAGTCAATAAACCTTTATTAAGTATCTATTATGTGCTGACTCTCAGGGAATTCTTGCTAGAGCAAGAGTTCTTGACCTCAGTCCCATAAATTTTATTTTTCAAAAATATTTTGGTAATTATATTTCAATAGAATCGGTTCCTTTTAAGATCCTGTATATCTTATTTTATGTACTTAAAAACATCACTAAGAAGGGTTCCACATATATTACCAGACTGCCAAAAGGGTCCATGATGCCAAAAAGGTCAATTCTCCTGGACTAAATGATCCTTAAAGTTTCATCCAGTTCTAACTGTGATCCTATGAGTCCCCAAAAGAGACTTTGTGTCAAGTCTTAATGTATTAAGTATCTACTGTGTGCCAGGTATTGTGTTAGGTCTTTAGTGGACCTATGCAGCTAGCAAAATTTGAAGGTAAGAGTTAGTTGCAGGAATCTTAAAGACCAGAACCCTAATTGAGGATTCATTGAGGCCTTTCTTGAATGTTTTCACTTCTGCTGGGCCTGGAGATATTTAAAAACTAAGCCATTGAGAGTTCAAAAGAAATCCTTGTTCAAATCTCCTCCCCACCTTTGCTAAGCCACAGCTGGAACCACACATCTTGAGCCATGCACATGTACCCTCAGGATAATCAGGCTTGTACTCCTGTTTTTGAAGTTCACAGAATCAAAAGAGATCTGGGAGATGATCTACTCCAACCCATCCCTCAAAAAAATTCCTTTGGCAGCCTTTTCTTGTGGTCATTTAGCTTTTGCTTTAATATTCACTAGTAAAAAAAATTCACTACCACTTCTCATAGTGTAGCCTATTCCTCTTTTGAATAGCTCTATTAGGAAGGTTTCCTTCCCTTCTGCCTCCTCCCCCTACTTTCTAATTCCTAACAAAATCTTATTTTTCTTTCTAACATCTCACTAATCCTAGTAGGGTCAGATTAAGCTACGTGAAGTATAGACATAATCTTTTTTTTTTTTTTCCTTGACCCAAACTATGATCTGAGAAGGAATTTTCTTCATGGATAGAAATTGAAATCTCCTCGAAAGCAGATTAAACAGATGGACTGTATATGGCAGCACAAGATTTGAATTCTGATCTTTCTGACTGAAGCAGACTTAGTGACTTAGGGGTTAGAGCATTGGGCCTGGTGTCAGGAAGACTGTTCAAATCTGGTGACTCTGGGCAAGTCATGCAACCTCTGTTTGCCTTCAATCCACTGTAGAAGGAAATGGCAAACTACATTAGTATCTTTGCCAAGAAAACCCTATGAACAGCCAGGGGGTCATGCAGAATCAGCACAGCTAAACAACTGAACAACAAAAGCACTTTCCCACCTCCAATCCAGTTCTATCCAGTATATCATGTTGTCCCTCAAAACGTGAAAATAATTTTTTTTACTTAAGTAAATTTGGCAGTTCCTGTAAGTTTACAGATATGTGAGGTATTATACTTAATTATGTACCAAATAGCACTTTCCTACTTTTCCAAGAGCTGTGAGATCAGAAAGCACTTTATTATCCTGATCATTTTGTATATATAAAGGTCTGTGTTTTATACTTTCCAAGAATGACATTATGTAATAAAACTTTTAAGAAAAAATGGTCAATTCTAACAGCAAATGAATAAAATCTAGAAATCTTCACTATCTGGACCATTTAAAGGAAAATGCTGTTGCTGAAGTTGTTTATGAAGTGTCTAGATGAGTAAAATCCATATATAGTGGCTTTTTAGCAAACCTTATAGCAACAGGGAGTTTTATTCTCTTTCAGCTCCAGCCCAGCTCTATCTCCAGAAGAAAGCTTTCTTCCTCAATTCCTCTCTAATCTAAAAGTAGATCTATGTGGTCAGGAGAATTGAGCACTTTCAAGAAGAGGACATGTAATGTATTTCTTTATTCATTTGCTTCTGCTTCTACCTAAGGGGCCAGAATATCTTCCATTAGGGCCTCAGTAACCAGTTCTGTGAAACTCTCATAACGTTGTGATTACTACCATGTTTCATGGGCAGTTCTCTGGAGTTTAATATCCAGGTTCCATTTCTTTCTTACTGCAGAGCTTTCAGCTCAATCTGAGTAAATGTTTAAATGAAGGGGAAGACAGTAAGGAAGGTTTAGCCCTGGGACTAATCTGGGTTGGGTGCCTGGGGGAATTTGACATTTTGTTCCAATAACTGCAGATGTGGTGCTATTCCCAAGGCATTTTAAAAAGCTTTACATTAAAGAGTCTATTTACATTTTAGTGGAAGAGGAGATATCCAAGCTTGTCATTTCAGATATAGATCAATTCTTTTGAAGACTGTTGAAAGAACTTAGATGTCAACCCATCTATTTGCTACATAGTGCTTCAGGAAATAATATAGGAAATAGAACAGGACTGGGCACAGGAAGGGGAGCAGGCTAGACAGAATGTGGCCATAAGAGTCTGCCTCCCTGCTTGGAAGCAGTCCATTCTCCTTAGGGGGATGATACTGATTACAGTGTTAATTTGCTTATAGTATGCATTTGGCAAGAAGAAAGGAATAAACATTTATAAAGTTCCTACAATGTGCCAAGCACTGGGCTAAGCACTTTACAAATAGCACATTTGATCCTCACAACTACTCTCTTGAGATAGTTGCTATTATTATCTCCATTTTGCAATTGAGGAAACTGAGGCAGACACTTTAATACAGCTCATGATTCTGCCATTTTTAGTTGTTTTGAGCATAGAAATTGGAAGTCATCTCATGTTATTGGAAAACATCTAGTGATGTTAGGGAGGTGTAATTGGAATCCTTTGATGAGACCTGTGACTCAGGTAAATGATAATAAAAATAGATCAAGATTATGTTCAAGAGAACATTGCTGCTGTTGATGTTTAGGAGACATCTGTGCAGTTGGCAATTCAGGTTCTAGGTGACCAGTAGGACCTCAAAGTTACTGCTCTTGTTACCTCTGTATGTGGATCTCATCATATCATTCTTGTGCTCCTAATTCCTCAAGGCCTCCCCATTCCTTCAAGATGAAGCCCAAACTCCATATAGATTTATGCTAACTGTACCTGCTTAGTCCTGTCTTGCCTTGCTCCCTCCAGGAAAACTGTTCTTTTCCATAGCCCTAATTCATACCCAACACTTTTCCCACCTTTGTACTATTTGTATTTGCAGAGTGTTTTCCCCTTGCCCTCAAATGCCTGCCTTCCCCTTCTAGCCTTAATCATTGAATGATGTAGCCTCAATCAAACTGAGACCTGTTAAAGATCATAGCTTAAAAAGACCAAAGTCTCCCCCTGCATCCAGGGCCATCTCCAGTCATCCTGATGTATATCTGGCCACTGGACCCAGATGGTTCTGGAGGGGAAAATGCAGCAGGGGACCTGGCACAGCTCTCCTTCACTTCAATCCAACTCACTTGCATGTCATGAAGTCACCTCCCTGATGTCTTATGGTCCCCTTCAAGAACAAAGGACCAACAATTCACCTGTCCAAATGTCCCTCTTCCATGAAAGCTTCCCTTCATAAGCTGGAACCTTTGGTGCTAGGATTGAAGTTTCAGCGCTTCAGGGGACCTTAGAGGCCATTGAGGGCATTTCCTTCCTCTTCCCTCTTCATGTGAAAATGAGAAAACTAAGCCTATAAAAGTCATGACTGGATTGAGGCAGTAGCAAGATTTGAACCCATATGTTCTGGCTCCAGAGCCAGTAGTTTTTCCACTGCATTAAGCTGATTCCTGTAATGTTGCATCACAGTTTATATTTCTTATATCCAAGATGTCAGTGTCTAATCTTCCCATCTCCTTGATCATCTCCAGCTTATCTTGGTTCATAGATTTTACATTCCAAGTTCTTTGCAACACTGATCTCTACAGCATTGGACTTTTCTTCTGTCATCAGACAAATCCACAACTGGGCTTACTTTGGCCTCATAGTACTATAGTTCCTTGTAGTTATCCTCTACTCTTCCCCAGCAATCTATTGGACACTATCAGACATAGGGGCTCATCTGATATCGTCTTTTTTTTTTTTTTCATCATTTTAATAGAGTCCATAAAGGTTTCTTGGCAAAGATATTTGAGGAGTTTGCCATTTCCTTTTCTAGTGACCATTTGTCAGAACTTTTCATTATGATCTAGCTAGGATATCCCTGCATGGTGTAGCTCATAGTCAATACTTAAAGAATTTAATCCAGACTATACTGGAGTTGAAACTTAAATGATTTGGCCCCAGGATTCACTGGAAAAGCCCCTCTCATTAGGAAAGATTAAAGACAAAAGGAGAAGATTAAAGGAAAAGCAGAAGATTAGATAGAGAGATAGTGTCATGGAAGCAATGAACACAGACTTGGACAGACTTTGAGAGAATGGAGGATAGAAGAACCTGACTTGCTATGATCCATGGCGTCACAAAGTCAGAAACAACTGAACAACAACAATTTTACTTGCCTTATAATTTTTGTCTTGCACATCTTCCTGGCCTATTCTACCACCAAGATTGTAGTAAGCTTAGTAAAAGGCAGGGACCCCATTTTTCTTTGATCTTCCCACAATTATTTGTGTGTGGTAGGTACTTATTAAATGGTTGTTAGTTGAATGATTGTTCCCAACATTTACATTATAATAGATTGTCTTTGTATTTGTAAAGTGATTAGATTTTTATAGACCTCAACACTAAAAATTTTTTCCTTCACATTTTCCCTTAAATATGGATTTGACTCTTAGAAAAATACTTTTGGTACACAAAATTCACCACCACTAGTCAGGGTACCATTAGTTCCTTCAAATATTTTGGCTTGCCTTTCTCTCCAAGGGAGCAGCTGTTACTCTGCTAGAAGAAAATATCATGTCTGTATTTCCTTCAAAAAGCTAGCCCATCTGATTCCATATTGTCAGAATAGGTATTTGAAGGATGGTGGAAGGGGACTAAGTAGATTCAGCATTTGAAGACAGTTTAGGTTCTATTTTTAACTATTAATTACTGACAAGGTGCAGCATAGTATAGCTGGTGAAGAGCTGCCCTTAGAACCAAAGAAGATCTGAATTCAAATCGCTGCCTCCACCCCAAATATACAGCTGGCAATCATTTCATCTTTCAGTCCTCAAGACTACAAGTATCAAACATGCAGAAAAATTGGAATTTTTTAAATAGTAGTTGATTAAAGATTCAGTAGAGATATTAAGTAGGGCAATGATGTGGTCAGATCTGTGTTTAAGGAAAATTACTTTGGCAAGTTGTAGAGCAGGGGTGTCAAATCACAGCCTGGTGTGGTCAAAACCAGATTAAACTGTAATTGGGAAATATTTGGTAAAATAACTAAAAATACAATAAAACAAGATAACATTAATTTTTAAGCTCAGTTAATATAGCTAGGCCCACAGGGACTCGGGTATTAATTAGTTGCTCTTATTTCTATTTGAATTTTGAATTTGATGCTGCTGATGTGGAAAATTGCATGGAGAGAAGAGATTTATGTCAGGGAGAACCAGAGAGGTGAGAGGTGAGCTGGTGTGACATTCATGTGACATGCAAGAGCTATTGTGGAGGTAGAAGTGATGAGGTTTACTAGCACCTGATTGGCTCTGCAGAGGGAGGAAGAGTGAAAAGGTGAGGCTGGGAACCTGTATAACTAGAAATGCCGGGCTCTTCCCTGTCAATGTTCTCAGGCACTATTTCAGAGTACAAGACCTGCCTACCCCACTGTGAGGCATTCTGGAGGATGGGGAGGTAACTATGCAGAGAAGAGCAGAAATTTCTCTGTGGCACCTGTGCAGGTGTCATGGTTGCTCACAGAGTGGTTGAAGGCATAACTTCTGAGGGCCCATCTCTCTTGATAAGCACACCCTCAGCAGAGGGATGGGTGGGGTGAGAGAAGTTTAAAGAATATGGGTGGGTATGGCCATGTTGTCTCTCATGGAGTGGGTTGGTGCCTTCAGGCTATAAGAGTAGGTTTGATTTGTTTGATTGGTTGATCACTTCAGGCTATCCTCCCAACTAGGAAGACTGCTGCTCAATAGTGTGACCTCAGCCCCTCCTGGTGATGAGACTCTCATCATCATTCTGTCATCAGTACCCAAAACTGCACTGTAGTCCTCCAGCTATGGACTGACCGGGGTGGCTGTAGAATTAAATCAGACTAGGAAGTAAAGTCCTGTAGTTATTGCCGTTGACCAAGATGATTTAAAATGGAGTCTGTCATCTGGCCTTAAACATGCCAAAATTAATAACAAATGAATATGACAACAATGTTCAATCCTCAATATTTTGTACTTGCTTTCTCTCCAGCTAAATCCTGAAATGACTAAAAATAACAATTTTTTAAAATCATGGTATGTATTCTTATCATAGTTTAGTGGGTGAATGACTGTTCACAATGTCAGATTGAATACATTCATTTATGAAAATCTTATATATTTTTAGAAACAAACAATGGTACTGTTAAAATTAAGTGTTCTTGATTTGTAGCTGAAGTAAAAGGTTTTCAGAGACAGTGCAGTTTATCATTTCCTATTGGAAAAAAACCTGAACATGTGTTTTAAGTATCAAATTATTGGAGAATGATATACTTCAATAGTATTCCTTATTTAAAAAGTTAACCAAACCAAAAGTGGTTTTGTATTAACCATATTTCAAAAAATATTGACTGATTGATCCAAATATGTTCTTCCTTTCTTTCTGCTCTCCCCCACCCCCTACTCCTGTGGAAACAAGACAGACTTCGAAGGTCTTATACCTAACATTACCTACCTTTGTGCCAGAAGACCCCAGGCCAGATCTGAGAGTGCTCAGGAAACAGTAGCAGCAGGTTTGGTTCTGAAGTTTCCAGAAGTACTTTGTGCTGATGTGGTTTCAAGGGTTGTTTTGCAAATAATTGAACTGTTACAATTGTTCAAGATGGTGATGGAACTAGCGGAAAACCCTTTTTGAAATCTGGTCTCCGTTGTGTTGCCTTGATCTTTCTTCTGTCAGTAATCACAGGCAGCTCATTTTATTGGATTTCACACTAAACTTGTTATAGTCACAGTCACATTTTAGATGTACTTGAATTGTCTTTGACTGTTTCAGCTAATAGTGTCATATACTTTCTGTGTAATGGTGAAGAAACAAAACAGGTGGCTGGGGATAATTAGAATTGGAATTTAACTCTCACCTTCAGTTCTCCTGACTTAAAAAAAAAAAGAAAGAGGAAAGGAAGAATGTGTTAATCACTGAATAACCCTCACAGCTGTTGGCTCACCAATTGTCCTCCTGTTTAGAATTAAGAGAGGCAGTCCCAAACTTTGAGCAGGAGTGACATCATCTGCACAGTACATCACTCTCGTTTGTATAGTGTTCACTTTCTTTGATGAATGGTCTTAACTATTAAATGTGCTTGAATGAAGTTGATCTGTGCTTCACCTCAGCAGCAGAAGGTGTAGTAGATTGTGAATGCTTTTATAAATCTGGCTAGAATAGAAAGAAATTTGACTCAGTATTTAGGATGAAATTAATATGTAAAATTTTTATTCTTTTATGAGGTCTTAAATATAAAAAGGTTTACCTAGTGATTCCTGCTCAGAATATTATTTTCAAACCAAAGGGGGAAAATTTCATTATATGACAGTTTTGTCTTATTTTTATTACCATTTCATATCAATGGTCTGGATGCTGCTGTCTTATTAGCTTTCTGGTCATGTTCTGCTAATAGCCAGATGGTGTAGGAATATGTTTTTTCTCTACCTGATTTAACTGGAGTTGATTATCCATATATTACAGGGGTTTTAATTTTAGAGAATAATAGTATAGACTGATTAGAGAGATATATCTAGGAATCTTGTTTAAATACATGAGCATTGATCATGGCACATGTGGCATTGGTTACAATTTGTATTTTCATTGAGATGCGACTCTCCTTTTGTACTCCTATTTGATTTTTGTTAGTTTAATAATTTGATATAAAAACCATGTTTGGATAATAGGAGAATCGCATAACTCTTGGCTGCCAGGGGCATTTAAAAGGCATTTGTAGGGGCAGCTAGGTGGCGCAGTGGATAGAGCACCAGCCCTGAAGTCAGGAGGACCTGAGTTCAAATTTGGTCTTAGACACTTAACATTCCCTAGCTGTGTGACCCTGGGCAAGTCACTTAACCTCAATTGCCTCAGCAAATAAATAAACAAACAAACAAACAAACAAACAAATAAATAAATAAATAAATAAAAGGCATTTGTAGAATTCATAATGTACAAAGAAAAAGGTAGTGAGTTTCACTTTACCACTTCATGGTGAAGTTCTCATACATACTTGCTGTGTGACTGCTCCCGGTGACCCAAGCAGTTCCCTAAAACAAGGGTACAGAATAGTCAATCTGTATCAGAATAGAATTTATATACCAATGAAATACACTCCTGGTTCCTGTCTCCTCTCAGGAATGATATTCTTTTGTCTAATAACTTTCTTCTCCCTGCCACTATTTTGATTTTCAATTTCATTATGCATTTGAAGATCAGAAATTGTAGTGTGTATGTGTGTGTGTATACATACATATATATGTATACATATATGTATATATACATTATTACAAATACTGAATTATCCATTTTTAAGCATAAATCCTGATTATACACAAAAAGGTAAGGATTAGAATTTTTATTAGTTAGATACATTTAAGTCTATTTGGCTTATCCAATGAGACAAATTAATTTAAAATAATTGACTCTCTGAAGATTGGAGTAAACAAATTTCCTGGAGTTGATTCCTGAATCAGGAGATAGATTCAGGTCTCCCAATTAATTTTAATCAAAGGTTTTATGTTTTGGCTTGCAGGAGTCCTAGAGGATGTTTTAGTGATGGGATGGACTAGTTCAAAAATTAGTCATGAACTCTCCATATTAATTGCCATCTCTTCACTCTGATCGAAGAGAGAGCCTAGGCTGAGGGAGAAGGGAAAGCGGCAACCATGAAGCTGAAACAGCGAGCTGTCCTACTGGTCATCCTCCTCATCATCTTTATCTTTACAAAAGTTTTCCTTATTGACAACTTGGACACATCAGCTGCCAACCGTGAGGACCAGAGGGCCTTTCACCGAATGATGGCCAGTCTCCGTGTGGAGCTGGATCCTCGCCTGGAGCATACGTTGCAATCTCCTTGGGAGATTGCTGCTCAATGGGTAGTGCCACGGGAAGTGTACCCAGAAGAGACCCCAGAGCTGGGGGCCATTATGCATGCCATGGCCACCAAGAAGATCATTAAGGCTGATGTGGGCTACAAAGGCACACAGCTTAAAGCCTTACTGATACTTGAAGGAGGACAGAAAGTTGTCTTCAAACCTAAGCGGTGAGTCTTCAAGGTAATGTGAGGAAGCCAGTCATCACATCTCAGGTAGCACATGCATCTGTGAATGTAACAAGCTTTCTTTATCTTGATTTCTTAATTTCTAGAAGGAAAGCTTTGGACTAGGTGTACTAAGATACCTTCTAAGCTTTTATACTGGGGTCTGGGGATTTTGTTTCCCATTTTAAGGAAAAAGCTAAGCCGTACAACTAACCACTAGAGTGATTAACTAAGCTATAGGATAAAACTAATATAAATATGCAACATAAATAATAAGTATATATATTTAAATAAGATTAAAGTTTAAGATAAAACTAAGATAAAAACTGAAATGTGGAAAGGTTGACAGTGACATCTTCTGGCTCATACTGGGAACAACAAGAATGATTTCTAAAGATGTTTGTGGCTTTATTATCCAGAGCTTATGGTCATGCCATAAAATAGTAGATAGTTAAAAGGGACATAATTGTCAGTATGTGTGAACTTGAACTATGACGAGTTCCCAATTAGTGTGAATCATGAACCTCCTGAAGTGGTCGTATGTATTTGAATTCACACTAGTCAAAGATAATGGTGTAAAATATGGCCATTGGTTCCAACCCAGTGGAAACCTACAGTTCCAATAATGAGACTACTGTAGGGCATTCATTATTCACAGTAATAGGGACCTTGCTATTATATGCAATGTTGAGGTATGTATGGTTTTTTTGTTTTTGTTTTTTTTTTTTTTTTGCTTTTTTGTTTTGCTAGTAATACCAATGAAATCCCTCAAAATCTGTGAGATTCTTAAATTACTTTAAAATAGTGAGGACACTTTCCAGTTCTTCAGTGCTAGCTTTTGAGAAAAGAGTTTTGGATATTTCTCTGTATTCTGCAGTTTGAGAAAACAAGAAACAGGAGCAAAGAAACGTAGAAGCATTAACTCTGATCCCTTTGGAAGGTAGACATAATTCAGCTGAAGGGCGTGATAGAACTGAGGCAAAGGAAGGACACCTGCTCCTCCAACAGCTGGGGAATGCAGATTATAATAAGGAAATAATTGAAAGGCATAGCTGGCATTAAAAATTTTGCTTGGTAGATAGTGATGATAAAGGTTGCTTTTGTGAAAATGACACAGAACTAAGGGAACTTTATAGCTGGAAGGAAACTTAGAGATTATCTGATATGATCCTCTCATTTTATGGTAATGGCATATTGGTGATGGCAAATGGCAAATGTGGCGAGGAAACCAAGACTCAGAGAAATCCAGTTCCCTTTCCACTCTACTATGCAAGAAATATGTTTGTTTATTAAATTTATTTTCCTATCTAATTGGTATAGAAACTCCTCCAAAGTCATTAAGAAGGTACTTTGCAAAGCCAGTGGGAATTATATAGAATCAGATCTACTCCCTGACTTATAGGGGCTTATAGTTTGAGAGACTGTGCTGAAGGAACACAAAAAAAGCACAAAAAGTAAAACTATACATGTGGAGGAAGGCAAACAAGTGGATGGCATTTAGACATTCACACAAGAGAAGATGGCCATATGGAAGACTTTGTGAAGGTAGCATTTGAGACTAAGATGAAGTGTGAGTGAAGACTTAGGAGTGGGCTTGTGATAAATAGAGATGAATTTACCTTGGAAAAGAAGAGAGAGCAGAGTAGTGATGAGGAGAGAGAACAGTAGGCTTCCTATACACTGATGGGCCAAACCCAAAGACTGGCTGAGACCCTGCCCCTTGGTGATCTTTCAAAATACCCAAGTTAAGATCCGTAGCACATCTCCTTTGGACCCTAACCACAGCAGCAGTCTTTTTTCAGCTCATCCTTCTACATGTTGCAGTCAAATTAATCCTTCCCAAACATAAACTAATCAGTCTATTGCCCCTACTCACATAACTTCAATGACTCTGATTCAGAATCAGAGTAGTTAGGTTGTACAGTAGAGAGAGCACTGGCCTTGCATTCAGGAAGACCTGAATTCAAATTCAGCTTCAGAAACTTATTAGTTGTGTGACCTGGGCAAGTCATTTAATCTCTGTTTGCCTCATTTCCTCATCTGCAAAATGTAGATAATAGTAGTACTTTCATAGTTGTTGTGAGGATCAAATTAGAGAATATTTGTCAGCTGATTAGCACAGAGCCTGGTATATATCAAGCACTATATAAATGCTAGTTTTTGTTGTTATTAATTTCAGAATAAATGAGACCCACCTCACTTAGCTAGCCTTTAGTTTTCCCCTGAATATAGTGGGTCCATTCTCACTTCAAATACACAAGCAGGATGGTTGACTACTAATTTAGATATTTGAGCACCAATTGGCTGTTAATTAGGTGAGTCTCCATTCCTACCAGGCTGTCATACAGGAGGAGATTTGGTGAGCTAGGGAAGATGGAGGCTAATATACATATTTGCAGACTTTGGTTACCTTGAATGGCCAATAAATTGTCATTCTGACCCCTAATGCTTCAGAAACTGGCATAAGAACAGATTAATGGCCTGAATCAGGTGATGACATTCTTTCCCAGAAGGATGAGGATGATACAGTGGCAGTTATGGGATATACTTGGTTGCTCTGTCAGTGACTTAAGATGAATAACTCTGTGCTGAGAGGACTGGGACCCTCAGCACCATCACACAGAGAAGTCTGTCTCTCTTTAGGTCACCAGTGATCTTGGTTTATAATTTTATTTGGAGGGCCAGGTTCTTAATGTCGTCATGTCTGAACAGTAGAACAAGTATAAAGAGTCTGTTTGCTAAAGGCAAAATATCTAAACACAGCCCCCCTTTTTTCTTATGCATTGTCTCTAAATATAGAGAAGCTTTCTAAGACTTTGAATCTGCACCATTGAAACAGTTATTCTCCACAAGCACTGATGGTGGCTGTGGAAGCTAGTGTGGTATAGTGTAGGACTTCTCACACTTTTTCCACTCAATAACCCTTCTTGCCCAAGAAATTTTTACATGACCCCAGGCATATAAGAATATAAAATAGGTATATGAATCAAATATTTACAATAATAAATCATAAATTCACAGCTTCCATTTTTAGTTACATGACTCATATGGGGCTGTGATCCGTAGCTTAAAAAGTTTTCTTGTAGTGTGTGGGAAGCCAGTATGAAAGCAGGATGTACCACGTTCTAGTTCTGCCTTTGACACATATTGGCTGAATGATTCTGAACAAGTCCTGTAGCCATGGTCAGTGCTCAAGACAATTCTGAAGTTGAGAAGGTGATGGCCTGTACTGAGAGTTCAATCTGTGAAATCACAGGCCCAGTCCCAATTCATGTTTCACAATTGTAGCTGTACTATAAAAGTCATGAGAAGCAATTCAGAATTGAAATATTGTCCACGTTTGGGCAAAGAGTGGATTTTTTAAGATGGATTTTTAATAGGATTTTACACGTCAGGCAACATTAGAGCAGTCAGCTCCCCGGCATTTCACCAAAAGAACTGTCCTGTAGCTCCTAGCATGCCTTGCTGAGGTGGCCCCTGGGCAGAGCCAGCTGCCCTTCAGGTCCGGTGGCTGTTGGCACTGCCCAACTAGAACTCCAGTCTTCCTGAGAGGGCCAATGCATTGCGAGCTTTTTTTTTTTTTTAAATAAAGCATAAATGTTTAACTACTTTGCCTTGAAGGTGGGCTTTAATATCTGCTGTTCCACTCTACACCACAGCCACACCAGCTGCTGGAATCTGCAACTTAACCCTGCCCTTCCTCTCTCCGTCTTCACCTTGGAGCTGGGAGGATGTGGAGAGGGGCTGCAGCAGCTTGCTTCAGTATCAGTGGTTCAGTATCTTCCTCAGTTCCCAAATAAGACCTTCAAGGTCCACTTCTAGCTCAGGAAGTGTGGGGAAGGTGAGCAGTAAAGATCATAGGCAGTTACTGATTTACATTATACTTTTCTTGTACTAGGGAGGAGGAATGGTAAGGAATGCCTTTTTATTCCTGGTTATTTAGCTCTGTTCTTGTGATGCTTCTGTCAGGATGACCATAAGAACCTAGGATCAGACCAAGAAGTAGAAAATGTTTTAAAAAACACTTAGCCCAGCGCCTGCATTTTATAGATGAAGAAACGAAAGCACTCAAATAATTTCTTCACATAATTAGGTAGTGGCAGAGCCAGGATGAGAGGCCAGGACTCCTTACTAACCCAGGGCCCCTCCCACTAGACAACGTTTCCTGGGGTAGATCTGAGAGAGTGAGAGAACAAGTGCAAGTTTACTGCAAAGCATCTGATATAAGTTAAATTTTGTCTTAGAAATCTAGGCAGTGGGGCAGCAGTTGATAGGATAAGCAAAACTCTTTTTTTTACCAGTCTAATCATAGAAAATAAATAAAGTTCTCCAGTTAGTAAATGGCCAAAGGGTATGAACAATCTTCAGAAATATTGCAAACTATAAGTGATTTCAGAATGATATACCCCCAACTCTTCTGCTTCCTAATGGTAAAGAAATTCAAATTAATATAAATTTGAAGTTTCAGCTCATACTATTTGAACATTGACAAAGATGGCAAAAAAATAGAAACACTTGATGTTTACAGGGGCTCTAGGAAAAACAGTCAAACTAATAGATTGCTCTGAATAAGACATTAACTTTGAATTATACAAGAACAGTGATTGGCTTATCCATACCTTTGACCTTACATATATATATAGTTACTGAGTCAATATCTCCAAGGAAGTAAAAGATGGAGACCAAGGTCCAATATATACTTAAATATCAGTAGCAGCACTCTTTATGATAGCAAAAACTAGAATCATTTGGGAAATGACTGAAAATTTATGCTATATGAATGTAATGTGATATCACACCAATATTAGGATTTCAGATGGAGGTATAGGAAGATATATCTTAAGATTTAGAAAATTAAATAAACAAATCAAGCAGTAACTACCAAAGTAGGAAGCTGAAATCTGATTTAAAGTTGAAGTCTGGGGCAGCTAGGTGGCACAATGGATAGAGCACCAGCCCTGAAGTCAGGAGGACCCAAGTTCAAATGTGACCTCAGACACTTAACACTTCCTAGCTGTGTGATCCTGGACAAGTCACTTAACCCCAATTACCTCAGCCAAAAGCAAAAAAAAAAGAAGGAAGGAAGGAAGGAAGGAAGGAAGGAA
>JAJPUD010015702.1:0-15138 GCA_023553655.1 Myrmecobius fasciatus | reverse complement strand
GGGGAGGGGAGGAGAGGGGAAAGGAAAGGGGAAAGGAAAAAAAGAAAGAAAGTTGAAGTCTGGAACCTCATTGTTTTTTATCTAAAGAATATATAATGAAACTTAACTTCCCTCACATGAAGGAGAGAAGGAGAATTACTGTGATAAAATATTAAAATATATTTATTTCCTGTGGAGTCACTGGATTGGATATTTTTTCTTAATTATTATTCTTTGTCACGAGAGAGTTCACTAGGGGTTGAGGAGGAGGACTGACATAACTTTCATGTAAATACTGAGAACCTCAATCAAATGTAATTTAGAAAACAAAAAATAAGATAGCCTGGTGACAGACTCTAGAGGCCCACTTTAATACTCCCATCTGTTAGCTATTTTCGAAGATCCTGATTGTTCCAAGGATTGACCGAAGCAGAATCTATTGGACAGAACTGTACTTGATGGGATTCACATTCTGCCTTTCTGCTGGGACCTGTCTTTTGCAGGTATAGTCGAGACTATGTGGTCGAAGGGGAGCCATATGCTGGTTATGACAGGCACAATGCAGAAGTAGCAGCTTTTCACTTGGACAGGTAAATTACTAGGTTTTTACATATTCTTGGGATTTTTTCTTTTAAATCTTTCTCTCTTAGAAAGGAGTTGTAGAAGTTTTCCTAAGGCATATAACTCAATAATTTTGGTTTAATTCTCAATTCATTCTAAATGAATAGAATTCCATTGCTTTTGCACTGTTCACATCTGTATAACAACATTGGTTCCCAAATGAATATTCTAACTAATGTAAACCATTTCACTTCCTAGTAAGGCCTTTGTTGATTTTCAAGAAATGATGATATATAATTGCTGGATTTATCTAAGAATTAGATAAAGAAGATTTTCCTGTCCAAATAATGGATCAGCAAAAGTCAAAAGTCCAAGATTAAACCAAAATAGCACAATTGAAAAGTAAAGACAAGTATTTCTAGCTCAAAGATCATATTTTTTATATTAGAACAAGTAATAATGGCTTTACTCCATAAGTTATGATACATTTATGAGTCATTTGAAACTCCACAAAAAATTTTTACCTGGATTGAAATTAAGATTACCAATGGAAAGGTAGAGATTAATTTAAAAATTTCCAAGTTGCCTATAAGAATATTTTTTGGGGCCAAAAACTTTTATGCTCATTCTTATACCTGAGATCACATTTGCTATATTGATAGTCTAGAAGAATAAAGTAACAGTCCTCAGACTTCTAAACCAAGAGTAATGGCTCCATTGCCTTTAGCAAAAGTTGCCTTTTCAAATATTAGGAGACTCAGTATGAATTGTTCTTTGGAGTTTTAATTTCCAGAAAACTGTAATTTTTGGTTAATGAAGTCCTCTCACTGGAACTTTTAGACACATATTTGTAGATCTAAAAGTGTCCTTCAAAATATTTTATTAATGATTTGTTCTTTTCTTTTTTTCTTTCATGATAGAATCTTAGGTTTCCGCCGTGCTCCCTTGGTGGTTGGGAGATTTGTGAATCTTCGAACTGAGATCAAGCCTGTTGCCACAGAGCAGTTACTGAGCACATTTTTAACTCTTGGTAAGGAAATTTAAAGCAATATTTAAATAAGGGAATATTTAGCCTAGTGACTAGAAATGGAATAAACTAGATCATATCAATCTAACATATGTGAGTAAGGAGTGAGCCCTCTGTTTTTATCAGACAGTATCTGGATGATGACATTCATTTTGAAGCATCATATCTGAAAAGTGATTGATGAAACAGGCTAGGGATGAGAATGAGGCGGATGGTCACAAAATTGTAGAGTTGGAAGGAATTGCCATTTAATTCACAAAAAAGAATCCCCACTCTTCTTACCTGCCAAATGATCATCCAGCCTTTGCTTGAAAATCTCCAGTGAAATGGGAGCTCACTATCTCCCAGGACAGCACCTTTTACTGAAAGTATCTATACTCTTATCACATGAGGAATAGCTGAAGGAGCTAGGGATCCCCCCTTAAGCCAAAAAAGAGTGAGATTAGACACAACAGTATTCTTCCAAGACGTGAAGAGCTGTTTGTTTTGTTGTTCCAAAAAAAGCAAAACTGGCCCAGTCAAT
Source organism: Myrmecobius fasciatus (assembly GCA_023553655.1). Taxonomy (NCBI): domain Eukaryota; kingdom Metazoa; phylum Chordata; class Mammalia; order Dasyuromorphia; family Myrmecobiidae; genus Myrmecobius; species Myrmecobius fasciatus. The sequence goes on along the minus strand of JAJPUD010015702.1, from coordinate 13,048 downwards.
AGAAAGGGCAGAGAGGTAGTTTCTTTCTTTTTTTTTTTTTTTTTATTTTTTTATTTTAAGCTTTTTATTTGTATAACATATGTATGGGTAGTTCCCCAACCTTGATCTTTACAAAGCTTTCCAATACAAATTTTACCCCCAGTCCCCTCCCCTCCCCCAGATGGCAGGAAGTCCACTACATGTTAATAATGTTGAAATGCTTGAGAAGTTATGCAAGAAAAATCCTATCTCCAAGAAAAAAAAGAATCAGAGAAAGGCAACACAATGCAAGCAAATGTCAATAGAGATCATGAAAATGTTACGTTGTGGTCCATGTTTCATGTCCCTCTTTCTGGGTGTATATGGTTTTCTTCAGTGAACAACTGGAACTGGTTTGAGACAATTCTTTATTGCAGAGAGCCATGTCCATCAGAATTGATCATCATGTAATACTGTTGTTGCTGTGCATGATGATCTCCTGGTTCTGCTCGTTTCACTCAGCATCAGTTCATGCAAGTCTCTCCAGGCCGCTCTGAAATCGTCCTGCTGGTCGTTTCTTACAGAACAATAATATTCCATAACATTCATATACCATAATTTATTCAGCCACTCTCCAATTGATGGGCCTCCCTTCAGTTTTCAGTTTCTAGCCACTACAAAAAGGGCTGCCACAAACATTCTTGCACATGTGGGTCCCTTTCCCTCCTCTAAGATCTCTTTGGGATATAGGCCCAGTAGAAACACTGCTGGGTCAAAGGGTATGCACAGTTTGATAACTTTTTGAGCATAGCTCCAAATTGCTCTCCAGAATGGTTGGATCCGTTCACAGTTCCACCAACAATGTATTAGTGTCCCAGCCCTCCCACATCCCCTCCAACATTCATCGTTCTCTTTTCCTGTCATTTTAGCCAATCTGACAGGTGTGTAGTGGTATCTCAGAGTTGTCTTAATTTGCGTTTCTCTGATCAATAGTGATTTGGAGCAACTTTTCATATGACTAGAGATGGTTTTAATTTCATCATCTGAAAATTGTCTGTTCATATCCCTTGACCACTTATCTATTGAAGAGTGGCTTGAATTCTTATATATATGAGACAGTTCTCTATATATTTTAGAAATGAGGACTTTATCAGAACCATTAAATGTAAAGATGAGAGGTAGTTTCTTACCAGCATAAAGACTTTCTAATAATCAGTGCCATCTGATAAATGTAATGTACTTCTGTCAGAAGTTTTGAGCCCCTGTTCAACCCTTGACAGGAAGGCGGGACCCTTTGGTGGGGGGGAAGGTGGGGAGAGAATTTGTGCACTGTGTGGGAAGGGGAACTGAATAACCTCTAAGCTTTGTTCTTAGAGTTTTGTGGTGCTATATCCCTAACTTCTTTCCAAATGTTTTAATTCAAAAAAATCTATCAGATTCCCTTTTAACTGTATTTTACATAGCCTAATTAAATTGATCTTCTTGCTGTTCATTATACACACAGCTCTCTCCTACCTCTCAGCATTTGCACTGGCAGTTTTTCACACCTCACCTCTATTTTTTAGAATCTCTTGTTTTTCTCAAAGCTGTGCTCAAGCGATTTCTATATGAAGCCTTTCCTAATTCACTCAACAGCTGATGTCCTTCCCGTAAAACGTATCTGATATTTTTATGCATACTGACTTGTGTACATAGTGTCTCTCCCAAATGAGGTCCAATCCTTGAAGGCAAGTACTTTTACATTTTCATCTTTGTATCTCCATCACCTAGCATAGTGCCTGGCACACTTAACATTGCCCCAGCCAGTGTCATTTAAATTTTTGAAAACTTTTCATTTTTATCATTTATCTTTTTTCTATAACACCTTCATTTTTGAATATGGTCCTTTCCCCTCCACTGCCCAGAAAAACATTTTTTTGTCACAAAGAATTTTTGCAAGTTATTTTTAATAAGCATTTATTATCTCTTTTATCTACCCTCTGGAAAAATGTTTTATAAGAAATTCTTGTAACAAACATACAAAGTCCAGGAAAACCTTTTCCCATATTGGCCATTAAATGTATGTTTCATTCTTTATTTTAAGTCTGGTAACCTCTGGCTGGAGGTGGGTAACATGCTCCATCTGTAATCCTCTGGCCTCAGGGTTTGCCATTATGTTGATTACATTTCTAATGTCTTTCAGAGTTCTTTTTCTTTGTAATGTTGGTAATCACACAGTTTTTTTTTGCCTAATTTTACTCACTTCACTTTATATCACTTAAGAGATCTTCCCAGTTTCCTCTGAAACTATTTCACCATGTCTTATGGTACAGTAGTTAGTATTCTTTTACATTCACAGACCACAATTTGTTTAACTATTTTCCAAAAGATGGATACCCCATTTGTTTCCAGTTTGTGTCCACTACAAAAGGTGCTGTTATAAGCATTTTTGTATGTATAGATCCTTTTTCTTCTTTCTTTGATTACTTTGGTGTAGAAGCCTAGTAGTTGTTTACTTGGGATTTGCACATTTTAGCTCTTCTATATCCGTGGACAGTATAAGCCTAGTTCCAAAGTGCTTTTTAGAATGTCTGGACTAGTTTAGAGCTCAGCTAATAATGCATAATAATGCATTATTTCATAGCTTCTCCAAAATTTGTCATTTTCCTCTTTTCTTCTTTGTCAGTTTGATGGGTGTGAAGTACATTTCTTTAGTAATTAATGATGTGAAACATTTTTTCAAGTGATTGTTTGAAGCTTTGCTTTGTTCTTTTGAAAAATTTCTGTTCGTGTCCTTTGATAATTTATCTATTGGGATATGGCTTGTGTTATAAGTATGAATCATATCCTTATATATCGTGAATAGGAGACGTTTATCAGAGAAACTTGCTGCACAGACATTGGCCTATATCTAATTAATACCAAATTGCTTTCTACTTTTCCAAGAAAAATAAGGTCAGCAAAACTAACATATCCGTTGATTCTGACGGTATATAAAATATTTTACATCTCTCCTATCCCTGCAAAAAGAGGAGAGAGGTATATTTTCTAAACTCTTCTAGGACCATGCTTCTTGGTCATTATAATTATACAGCATAGAATTGGGGGGGGGTTGTCCTTTGAATTCATATTATTTTAATTGCTGTGTATCTTATTTTTCCTGTTTCTGCCTAATTTACCTTGCATCAGTTCATGTAGGTCTTCCTATGCTTTTCTGAATTCTTCATATTCATTATTTCTCTTGGCACAGTTTCCATTATATTCCCATACCATTAAATATAAGTTTGTTTGGTTCTTACCCACTCACTGGGCACCAACTAATAGTTTGCAAGTATCCTTTTGAGAATAGTTTATTTATAAAATTTTTATTTCTGATCCATTGAAAAATAGCAACCAATGTCATTTTGCATGAAATTCCCACTATAAAGTCATTTTAAAGAACAGAGGAAATTCTACAGGATAAGAAACTCTCCTCTTTACTTTTCAACTTTTCTTTATGCTTGTTCTTAAAAGATCTCTTCTACTCCCACAGTTTCGGCTATTCCCTTTGTATAGGTCACACCCAAATCTCTGTTGTTATCAGAACATTTGTATGTCCATTTGATATTTCATATTCACCATATCTAAAATCAAATTAAGCTTCCTCACTCAATGCCAACTCCTCTTCCTGAATAACTTGTTTCTATTAGCTTCATATTATTTTCTACATAGTTGGCCTTGAAAACCTTACTGTCATCTCATTCTTTCCCTTCTCCCTCAGGCTTCACATTCTATTGATAGCTCAGATCTGACAGCTCTTAGTAATTGCCTGTCTCCATTTCTTAAGGACCTCTTCATGTATGTGTTTTTTTTTAAAGGCCCTTTTCTCTTCTTATTCTTTTATCTATGTTGTCCAAAATAGGAGATGGTTTGAAATAGTTATTTCTTTCCTTTCTTTGCACTCCTTCCCTTCTTTTCCTTTCCTCTTGTTCTCTCCTTTCTTTTCCCCCTCCATCTCCTCCTCTCATTTGTGAGAAGAGAGTGTTGTACAATGGAAAGACCATTAAGCTGGAACTTGTAGGAAGATTTGTCTCTCTCTCCTCCCTTCTTCCCTGGCTAGTATTGTGCTCAAAACTTACCACCCCCTGTAGCATTGTTTTACCCAACTTGTTTGTTTTGTGAAATCAGTTGACTGATGGTATACTTATCATTTATAATATAATATATGATGCCCAAGCCTTTAACGTACTCCTACTCTGTGCATGGCAGTGGGCTTGATATTTGACCCACTTGGCAGTCCTGTATCCCAAAAAGGACAAAGTTTATTTGTTTTTAAACCAAATGAAAGGAGTTCAGGACCTCTGTTCTCATTATGGAGCCGTTTTATGATGTCTTGGGGAGGTGACTTTGAGGTTTTCCATTTCTCCCATGCTATATTTGGCCTCTTTCTCTCTCCAAGGTAACAACACTTGCTTTTATGGGAAGTGTTATTATTGCCGAGAAACGGAGCCCGCCTGTGCGGACGGAGACCTAATGGAAGGGTCTGTTACCCTGTGGCTTCCAGATGTCTGGCCTCTGCAGAAACACCGGCACCCATGGGGCAGGACTTACAGGGAGGGGAAGCTTGCCAGGTAAAATGCCTAGAGCTGGGGGCAGGCTGCTAATTAATTCCATCTCGGGCTTGGTCTGGTGCCCCGCTGGCTCGTAAGCTTCTGGCTCCGAGGCTCCGAAGGGCCGGGCAGCCAGCCTGAGCCTGCCGGGCAGGGCCTCGCTTCTCTTTGTTTTGAACAGTGCCGAGCCCAGTGTTGGCGCTCAGTAAATAACCGTGGTGATGCTGCCTGCCTCCAGGTGGGAGTACGACGATAGCTACTGCGACGCCGTGAAGAAGACGTCCCCCTACGACTCCGGGCCCCGGCTCCTGGACATCGTGGACACTGCAGTCTTTGACTATCTGATCGGCAACGCCGACCGCCACCACTACGAGAGCTTTCAGGACGACGAGGGCGCCAGCATGCTTATTCTCCTGGACAACGCCAAGAGGTGCGTCCGTATTCGTCAGAGAGCGCCTCGTGTGCCCAGGACAGAAACCTGGACCCCGGGCTCAGACATGTGGCCGCAAAAGGCCATGGGAAGGTTCAGCAGAATAGATGTAAATGCGGGACGGCAGAGGTGGTGCAATTTGTGGTTCTCTGGGCTAGTGGGCAGCCCTAGTCACGGCCCCCACTCGCCTCTGCTTTTGCCGCCACTGCCTGTGGGCGATGTAATGTTCTTAATGTTGTTTGAGTTAGAGCACTCTGGGAGGATGAGGTCTCCTTGGGATGTGAGGTAGAAGGGGGCAGCAAGACCAGGAAAGCCTGGTGAGTTTTTGTTAACTTCCTCTCTGCTCAAGCAGGAGCAGACATTGGAAGACAAGGCCAGGGACCTGGATGGATCTGGTACACGGGTCACTGCTAGGGACTGGTGCTGATTCATGCCCAGAGGAGCTCCTGAGGAATTGATGATATTCAAACTCCCTACAGCAAGAAGAGGGGCTTTTGACCACTGTCACAGGCCTTACTTTGGCCGGATCAGTGAGGGGCTGTGGGCTTCTTCTAGCTTTTCTGTTTAATGGGACAGAGACTACTGAGGTTCTTACAGCAATGGGATGCTTTAAGTAATATGGAGTTCCTTCTCAGCTCTGGAGATATGTAAGGGGAGGAGTTCACTATGCCCATTACTGTGATTTAAGATAGAACCCCAAGTCCAAAATTCTCCAAACAGAAGATGGGATCTACTGGGAGCCTTCAAGAATTATCTCCAGGTCTTAGGTTGGCATTGTGCTGGAGAGTTCTGGGCCTGGAAGTAAGGTGTGATGAGTACAAATCTAACTTCAGGTACTTACTAGCTGTGTAACCCTGACAGGTCATTTTATCTGTCCCTGCCTCAGCTTCTTCAACTCTAAAATGGTGGTAATAAAAGCACATACCTCCCAGAGTTGTTGTGAGGATCAAATGAGATAATGTTTGTGAGGTACTTAGTACAGTCCCTGGTACATATGACCACCATATTCCCTTTCTTCTTCTTCCTCCCCTTTTCCCTCCTTTCTCCCTTCTTCCTCCCTTCCTCCTCCCTCCCTGTATCTTTCACTCTCTCCCTCCTTCCTTCCATCTTTTCTTCCTTCCTTCCAAATGGGATATTGAACTAGATTCAGGTTCCTTCCAGCTCCAGATCCATGATCTTGTCTTCTCTAAGCTCCTTTCTGCCACCATCCCTTTCTGGGGAAAACGGAATATAGTTCTCCACCTTGCTCCTACATAGAAACTTCCCTGTCAGTACCCCTTTCTTCTCCTTCTTATATTCAAAAATGACCTCCCATCTTTGCCCTTTCCACTCAGACTTTATTTTATTTTTTATTAAAGTTTTTTATTTGCAAAACATATGTATGGGTAATTCTTCAACAATGACCCTTACAAAGCTTTCTGTTACGAATTTTTCCTCTCTAGTCCCCACCCCTCCCCTAGATGGCAGGAAGTCCACTACATGTTAATTATGTTAATGACAAATCAAATATATATTTACACATTTCCACACTTATCATTGTTGTGCAAGAAATATCGTGTCTACAAGAAAAAAAAAATCTGCTCACTCAGACTTTCAGTGAAATGTCAAATCATTTTCCAAAGATTGGGGGGGACCTGCCAGGGCCAAGGCCAGGGGAGCTAGACAAGTTTGCAAAACTGAAAGTGCAATGGACACTGATTTCATTTGTTCAGAGGTACAAATAATTTAACACCTGATATAGGAGATTTAGTTGTTCTCCTTGTTGTTTTAGTTGTGGCTGCCTAAACGTCACCCTTTGGTGATCAGGAGAAGAAGAAAGATTAAACTATGATTATTTAACAGAAAAGTTGTTTTCATCTTTTTCTTTGGCTAGAAGATCTTTGGGGTTATAGAAAACCTTGCTCTTAATTTCTTTCTTTCTTTTTTTTCTTGTAAAGTATGGGAACAAAGCAGAGCCTAATTCTGATTAATACTTCATCTCACCCATGTTTTCTGGGGTACAGCCTCATACTTGATGGTGCTTAGTAAGCAATGGCAGCAATGCGATATTTGACTGGCACTCAGAACAGAGCAGGTGCTACGTCACTGCTGTTGGGGGAAAGTTTCATGCTGCTGCTGGGAATACTGAAGCTGCTCCTTAAGAATGAATGCACAGCATTTGCCAAAAGTGCCACCATCTTGTACCAAACACCGGGTACCCAATGCTTTGTGAACGATGGTGACAGCATCATAGAGAGGGATTGGCCTGCCAGCATTGCAGAGAAGCCTCTGACTCACAGTCAAGCCAGCCCAGTGGCAGCATCTCTTGAGGCTTTCTGATACCTGTTTGGACCCTAATTATTTATAGCAGAATTTTACCTTGGAATCATCATTGTAGTTGTTTTATAATTTTAAAATGCATATTTGTGCTGCACGTTGTTCCAGTGTGACCAAGGGCCGTTCCATTTCCAGAATGGAACATGGAGAATGTGGTCCCTCATTTCTGTCTCTAAATGATCTAAAGATCATTTTAACACAAATGCTTGATATGCAATGAATCAGGCTCTCCTGAGCTTCTGTGAAACAGGGAGAATACTACTTTGGGTTGGCAAGTAACAGGATGAGTCTCTCCTTTGTCATTTTGGTGGACAGTGAGGCAATCTTTTTGAAACCTGCTTGATTGTGGAACAGTCTGTATGGAGTCTGTAACTTTTTCCCTCCCCTTTCCTGAAATTTAACCTTCCTCACCACCAGAACCCCCTTTTTTGACCCTTATTGCTGTTTTGGAGTTACATCATTCAATTACCTTGTGGTAAATGATGGTACCAGACCATCTTGGGAGATCTTGATAGAAGAAAGGAGTCTGGAAAGGGACTGTCATTTTTATTTGTCAGATGTTCAGAACCAGCCATTGAGGATCCTGTGTCTGATTGGTTATGCCCAAACTGTTTGCTTTTTAATTTCAGTGATTGAAGTTTGTGTAGCATGAACTTATCTGGGACTGGTTTGGGGATTCTTTGCAGAACTTGCTGAGGTTGGAAAGAGTGCTGGCTCTTCTGAAATTAATCCACTGGCTTCTCATTTATTTTTCAGCTTTGGAAATCCTACTCTGGATGAGAGAAGCATCCTCGCCCCTCTCTACCAGTGCTGCATGTGAGTTAAACCTTCCCAGACAAACCTGCCATTTTCACACCTCTGTCACACTGACCCAGCCAGGACATAAGCCTCCCAAGCCAAAGTTATGTGACAGTTGCAGAAGTTTTAAGTCAAAGCCAAAGGCAATTTTGCTTTCATGTTTTTTATATTTGATTTTTTTTAAAGCACCTTCATTTTAGAACCTAAAATATAAAAGGAAAAAAGGGACACAGACTGTGAAACTTCTCCCTAATTTATTTTTGCTGATTTGAATATTAAAGAACATCTAGTAAGATTTTACTCCATAGAGAATATTACTGCTACTACTATTAATAATAATAATAGCTAACACTTTATGTGTATTTCTGCATTTGATCCCAACCAACCCAGGAAGCAGGTGCTCTTATTATTCCCTTTTTACAGATAAAGAAAATAAACCTAAGGCAGGTTCCGTGTCTTGTGCAGGATCTCTGAGCTAACTAGGTCATGCTGAGGCAGGATTGGGATTCAGTTCTTCCAGATTACAAACTCCGTGTCCTCTGTATTGTAAGCCCCATATATCTCCCAAGGTACCATGAGCATTACTGATGGTAAGCATGCTTCCTAAAATCCTCCTGATCCACAGAACTGGACATAAGAAGCAAGAAATCTAATTTTTCTCCTTTGATAGCATTAGATTCATTAGCAACTAATAGTTGGAATGGAGTTGGCTTTGGGTTTTCTTCAGGTTAACAAGAGCAGAGATACAGTCTAGCCCTAAATTTATATTTGACTTTAGCAAAATGTCTCCCTATTATTTTTTTTCCTGAGGCAATTGGGGTTAAGTGACTTGCCTAGGGTCACACAACTAGAAAGTGTCTGAGACCAGATTTGAACTCAGGTCCTCCTGACTTCAGGGCTGGTGCTTTATCCACTGTGCCACCTAACTGCCCCCCTATTGACTATTCTTCTATGTTTTTTCTCACAATGTGGGAGGGCTTAGCATAATAGTTCATGCTAAGAGTTCCAAATTTCTTACAAATGCATTTTTGGAGCACACCCCATTTATAAGTAGAAGATTCTCTGTATGTTGACTAAAACCATACCGTCAAGGTTTTGCTTTAGCTCAGTCAGTCAACAAGCATTCATTGAGCACTTAGGTGCTTAATGTCCTGCACTGAGCATACAGAGACAGAAGTGACATGTTTCCTGCCCTCGAGAAACAACCACCTTTCACTGAGGCTGAGATGTTGGGGCTAGAAAGAGGGATAGAGTAGGTGAATAGATAGATGATAGATAGATAGAGGTATAAGTATACACAGAATAAATAAAGGTACTTTGGGGGAAAGAAAGCATTAAATGCAGCTTTGATTCTGGAGAGGCTTCTAGGAGGTGCTTGAGCTGACTCGGGAGAAATTGTTGTGTGTGAGGAAGAGTAAAGGAAGTCGCTTTGACTTAGCTGTCAGGTGTGGAAGGCAGGGTAATGTACAGTGAAACTGGGAAGGTCTGTGGGACTGGCAGGAGATGGAGGCAGGGCAGCCTCTAGAGCTCCCTCACGCCTCCCTGGGTGACCTCAGACCACCAGAAAGCATCGTCCTTACACAGAGGCACGGTGTCCCTCCTGACTTGGCTTGACTTTGGTTTCTCACTAGTCTTAGAATAAACGAGAGCTCTTCAGTCCACCAGCATTCCTCAGGAGTCTGTTTTGGGCCAGAAGAAGGGCCAAAGTGCGTCTCTGCCCTTGGGGCTCACCTTCGTCAGGGGCAGTCAGGGCGGTCACAAGGGCAGAGAGAGAGAGCGCCAGCTGGGTCCTGGCAGAGAGCTGGCAGTGAGGCAGGAGCAGCCATGCTCCCAGCAGGCTTCCTCCCAGTGACTGGTGCTTATCTCTTGTTTTCCAGAATTCGAGTCTCCACCTGGAACAGGCTGAACTACCTAAAGAACGGTGTGCTCAAGTCTGCCTTAAGGTCGGCCACGGCTCATGACCCCATCTCCCCCGTGCTCTCCGACTCCCACCTGGAGGCTCTGGATCAGCGACTCCTGAGCATCTTGGCCACCGTGAAGCAGTGCACCGATCAGTTTGGAACGGACACTGTGCTGGTGGAGGACAGGATGACTCTCTCCCACTTGTAATTTTAGTGGAAAACAATTGAAACTTCTTTTTACAAATGATAGAAAAACAGCACAATTGATTCCAAAGGGATGGATGGGCGAAGACTGGCAACACCGATCTCTGGCCACAGGGGCCGGGCAGCCTTTGGGTTTCCGGGGGTTTTCCTGTGACAAGCTAAAGCACTAACTGAAAGCTTCAGGCCCTCGCGAGGTCCCTGCACTGCCCTTTTCTGGCGTGTCAATCTCTAGTAAAGGGCATCATAATAATAATTGGTGTCCAGTTGCAGAGGACTAATAGAAGCATGGAATCGGAACGTGAATCCCAGAATGGTTCCGGAGTGTGTATGTGCGTGCGTGTGTGTTTCAGTTGAACCCTGCAGTCCTTCCATCCTTTGTCCTCTCTGCCCAGCCTTCCTTTACTTATCATCTAAAGAGACTTAAACATATTCCAGGTGCAGTGTAAGCAGCTTGGTTCTCATTGGAGACAGCGATTGCCACTCTGAAAGAGGTGGTCGTGGTGGCGAGCAAAGCCATCACCAAGCAAAAATAGCACATCCCTCTGGAGCACATGCCCCTCCTGCTCTGCCCTTTAGCAAACCTGTGGTTGCTAGAAGGAATCTGCCCCCAAAGAGTAGAAGCAGGAAGTTGCCCTCATTTAGAGTCAGGTTAGGTTCCTATGCTTTTGGGATTCCTGGGAGAAAGATTCCATTGAGTACTGCAAGAAATGTAAAAGCCTCCAGCAGCACCCTCAGGCGTCTTGAGCACAGGCTTACCTTTTGCTCCAAGCAGGCAGAGGCTTTCCTGGTGAGCAGGACTGACTGAACAGAAAGTGTGGAGAAAGAAGCGAGGGAGAAAGAACCAGGGGTCCTCGTGCTCTGTCGTCCCTGCCTCTGGAAGAGAACAGCCCTGTTGTGTGGTAGGAGAGGGCCTGCTGTTCAGGGAAGGCTTGGGTCAGGCGGTCTCTGAGGTCTCATGCACCTCGGACAGTCCTTTGCCTTTAAGGCTCAGCTCCATGCAGGATCCAGAGTCAGTCCCTCAAAGGAGAGTCCTTCAGGAGGGTCTCTTTAGTGAGAGAAAACCAGCTCCCTTCTAGAAACAGTTGGAGTTACTTTTGTGACAGCTGGACTTTGCAGGTGACTTGTAATTGGGGGCCATCCGAAAGACTAGAGAGATTTGGTAGTGGTTCTCTGAGCCTTTCAGTTGGAGTCAGTATTGACGCGGGTAGTTTTCAAGACTTGCTTGTTTCATACTCCCAAACTCACCCTTCTTCTCATCTTCTGTCCCGGCCCTACATTGTAATATTCTGGCTGTTTCCATAACTCCAAACTCGGTGGCACTTAAGGTTGTTGTAACTAAAGCTTGTGTTTGTATTCTGGAAAGAAAAGGCTCTGGATATGTGAGGTAAACAGGCCTGATGGACTGTCAGCCCTAAGAATAGGCTTGGTGCCAACTTGCCTGTGTGTGCGTCCCTCATGGGTCATCTGCTTCTGGTCCTTATTACTTTTCTAGGTTTATACTTCCCTTGATTAGAGACTATTATTTATATGATATAATTGAATATTTTGGATCCCAGCCATTGGGAATCAGGTTAAATAGTCTGCCTTGAAACCGATTGAGGAGATCTAAAGCCCAGTTTTCTAAATTTAAGAGGTAATATTGAGTAACCCTTTGGCAATATCATGGAAGTTGGATACTTTTATTCTAATACCATGTACACATCATCTGAGACCAGGACGAGAATGGGCTATTAGGGAAAAAAGGATTTTGCTGTGTGAGTGGAAGGAAAGTAATCACACAAAATGCTATCATTATGTCAAAGGGAGAAGCTTATTCCAGTTTCAAGATTGTTTACTGTGTGTATCCAGGAAAATTCTCACGTAGGCTGAGTCACTTGGATAGCACCTGTTCTAAGATCTCTGGGAGATAGCTGCAGATATAGAGTTGGATCTCAAGACTATTAGCTTTGCTCTTTATGGTAAATGCTACTTTCATGCTATATAGACACAAATGAATAAAAGAAAATTATGCGATCACATCCTTCCCGACACACCTCTTGCCTTTATGAGGTCAAACTGAAAAGAATGGAAACTTCTGAAAACTTGGGAATTTCATTCTGGTGGTTGAAAGTAAATTATTCAGGGCAGCTAGGTGGTGCAGTGGATAGAGCACCAGCCCTGAAGTCAGGAGGACCTGAGTTCAAATCTGATCTCAGACACTTAACATTCCCTAGCTGTGTGACCTTGGGCAAGTCACTTAATCCCAATTTCCTCAGCAAAAAAGCAAAAAAAAAAAAAAGAAAGTAAATTAATTCTGTTAAAGGAAAAAGAGAGAAAATAGAAGTGGCTTGGTTAAAATGGGCCTTTTTTTTTTCATCCCACAAACATTGATTCACTTCTTTATTATGACAAATTCATTGTTTCATTTTCCATTTCTTACCAAGCACAAATTCATGGACTTGAGACTCAGGACCAGAATAGTAATTAAAGCTAGAGCTTTATTGCTAAAATTAGATTTCCCTACCATTGGTGTGTATAATGTGTCCTATGTTAGGATTAAATGAAATTGGGAAGGGGTTAGAAGACTCTAAATGAAAATCAGCCATAAGTCAGTAACTATAAATTTCACTCACTCTTTGAGTTCACCTTAAAAAATGAAATACCTGTAAATCATCATAATAAAAGGCCTTTGGGCTCTGGTCCATTTCATTAGGATTCTGAGCTACTTATAATCAGGTTGTGCTTAATTCAGCCACTGTATGGTCATTTTTGTCAGGCTTGCTGATGTCAGCTCAGGTGTGCATTTGAATAAGAATCCAAAGCTAAGTGGACCTGGAAGTCTTTAGAAAAGACATTATATATATATATATATATATATATATATATATATATAT
>JAJPUD010015701.1:13204-26260 GCA_023553655.1 Myrmecobius fasciatus | reverse complement strand
GAGAGAGAGAGAGAGAGAGAGAGAGAGAGAGAGAGAGAGAGAGAGAGAGAGAGAGACTGAGGGCAAGTGACTCAATTTGCCTCAGTTTCCTCTTCTGTAAAATGAACTGGAGAAGGAAATGGCAAATTACTCCATATCTGCCAAGAAAATCCCAAATAGGACATAAAGAGTTGGACATGACTGGAAATGTCTGATCAACAATAACAACAGTTGGGGAAGCCTTTGGCTGGTAGATTGCTTAAGTTCAGAAGTTCTGAGCTGTAGTTAAGGCCAAAGCCAATTAGGTACTTTAAAATTAATGTAGTGAGCCCCCCTCCCCACAAGGGAAGGAAGGTGGGACAAACCAGTTCAGAATAGAGTAGATTAAAGTTTTTACTGAGTGTAGTGACGGTACATTCAGCCTGGGGGAGATAAGGAGACTCAATCTTAATTAATAATAACAATAACAATAATATCTACACCATCTATATCATAATCACAAGGCCACTGGGAGGCAATCATTTTGAAAACTTAAAATGCTATATGTGTGAGATATTATTAAATTAAAATTTTAAAGGGATAAATCTAAAGTCATATCTGGGTTACAGAAAACAGACTTTTTAAGTAAAGTGCAGGACAGACCTGGCTAGACAACCCAAAAGACCTCAGTGTTTTTAGTATAATGCAAGTTTAATAATAGTTAATAGTGTGATGTGGAAGTTCCCCCAAACTGATATGATTTCATGCTACATTAATAGAAGAATAGTGTCCAGAAGAAAGGAGGCGATAGTTGTAACCTGTCTCATTTTTCTCAGACCGTGCCTTCTTGGTGGAATCATTCTGCCTGTAGAGTGCTTTCAAAAAGTGCTCAGAGGACTGAAAGTAAATGCCTGGAATAATCTTTCTCCTTACCTCTCCTCATAAAATTGTTTCTCTTCATTTAAGATTTAGCTCAAGTATCTTCTTCTACATCATACCCTCAACTACTAGTATTCTCCCTCCTTAACTATTTTGAATATATTTAAATATGTTCAGGTTTTCTCCCTAGACACTCCTGGGAGTAAAAGTTGTTAATTTTTTTTTGTTTGTTTTGTTTTGTTTTTGTAAACCCAGCATAAAGGATTGTGGTCAGCACATAGTAGACGCTTAATAAATACTTGTTGGTTAGTAGATTATTCCCTCAACTACTAGGGATCTTCCCTCCTTAACTATTTTGTATTTAATTATTTTGTATATATTTAAATATGTACATGCCTTCTTCCCAGATACTGCTTGGGAAGGGAAGTTGTCTCATTTTTTCATCTCTGTAAATTCAGCATATAGGATTGTGCTTGGCTCATAGTAGGTGCTTAACAAATAGCTGTTGATTAGTTGATTGCTCCCCACTATCCCTTCCCCAGATTTTTCAATCAACATCTCTCATGATTTGGGGCAAACAGCAAATTCTAGACTTAGCCAAATTAGCCATTTAGAATACAAGAGACCATTTCACTATCACCGGAAGGCTCTCGGTTTACACTGGTCAATAAAGTAGAGACACAGTAAAATCAATTAATCAATCAACAAATATTTATTAAGTATTTATCATATGTCAGTCAATGTGCTAGATACATCTGGAAGAGAAAGCACTACCAGCTAGGAATGAGAAGGGGTGGAGCTGGGGGAAGATCAGGAAAGGTTCCTTGAAGAAAATTGCATTTAAATAGCACCTTGGAGAAAATGAGTGATAGCCAGGTAGGTGCAGTCTCGCAGTCTGGAAGAAGTGACTTTGAATCTTACTTCAAACACTTACTAGCTAAATGATCCTAGACAATTAATTTAGGTTGGTCCCCAGTTTCCTCCTCTGCAAATCTTAAAATTCGATATAATTACTAGTTATTACAAACACTTGCTAGCTGAATGACCCTGGGCAAATCACTTAATCCCATGTGCTTCAGTTTCCTCATCTGTAAAATAAATTGGAGAAGGAAAGGGCAAAAAACTTCAGTATCTCTGCCAAGAAAACCCCAAATGGGGTCAAAAGCAAAATGACTGAATAATAGCAACAAATGGTACAGAGATAAGAAAATAAGGGCATTTACCAGGAACAATGAGTGGTCTAGTTTGCCTGATATATGGGGGTCTATGGAATAGAGTTGTGTGACGGGGATTCTGGAAAAGTAGAACAAAATCTAGTTATAGAGGATCTTGAATGCCAGTTTAGAAATATGAACTTTATGTGGTAGACAGTGGGGAGCCATTCAGAGCAGTTATAATAGCCCTAGAGCATAGCTTGCAGATGGTTCCATGATACTTGAGTTAGCTGCTTCCTTTCTCTCCTATTAAAAACTTCTCCATTAGGCTCCTTTCTAAGTGATTGGTCTGATTAGACCTCAGTTAATTCATTCTCATCTTTCCCCAACCTACCTTTCCAAGCCTGTTTTCCATTGTTATCCAAACTGTACAAGTCTTTTACATTCGTGCTTTTGCTCATGCTCTTTCCCCCTTTCCTGACCCATCTCCATCTTCTGAAATTTTACCTCCTTCAATATTCAGACTGACTTCCATGAAGGCTTCCCTGCCCATCCCTATTTTGAGCTCCTATTTTGAGGAATTGCTGAGCACTTCCTACAGGTACTATTAATGTAGCCCTAGCCACATACAGCCAAGGGCTCATCATATTCACTCACATAACATCTCTTCAATTAGATTATGAGCACCTGTGAGGCAGGTACTACACATTCGAGCCTTTGTTTTCTTCTTCTGTAAAATGGGGACAATAATTGCTGCCATTCCTACCTTTCAGGCTGGAAGGCTCAAGTGTGCTAATTTAGCAAAGTATAAATGCCTGATTTTGCTATTTTTCCATCGATTCTCTTTGTCTTGGACTCCTAGACTACATTTCATTACCACTGTTATTCTGTCTACAGCCCTTGAAGAATCCATATTCTATATATATTAAGGGAAGAGACTATTCACTACCAGTTTCTGCCCCTCCCCCACTAATTTCCCTGACCTTGAACTATTGTAGGAAGAGGAAAGAGAGGGATCTGTCTTCTGTTAGTTCAAGTTTCAGACTGTATTTGCTAGAGGGGCTCAAGACAGATGACCGAGGTGGATGGGAAATGAGAGTCTAGAACAGGTAAGGGGATGCAAAATATTCAAATCAAAGGAAGAAAGTAGCATGTGTAACAACTAGTAAATTGTACAGAGTATTGTAAGGTTCACAAAGCATTTTCCTCCCTATGAAATTAGATGGGCTGTGTGTTATCAAATGAGAAAACTTTGACCCTTTGGAGTGAACCCATTTGTTCATGGTCGCACAGCTTTTAAGCATCTGAGGCAAGTTTCCTTTTTAAGTCTCCAGACTCTAAAATGCCATGTTGCTATGAGGCACATAGTAGGCACTTAATTGCTCCTAAGAGAGCACCAAAGACAGAAGAGGACTTAGGCAACTTAGTTCCCAAGCCTCAGGGAACCAGAGGTGAGAGGGACTAGATGGGACATAACCAAACAATTAGGAGACAGGTGGTTGTCCCACATGGGGTTTGTGCCTCACCCCCTATCATTCTGGGATAAGTCTGCAGGTCTGATGTTCAGCAAGTCCCAACTTCCTGAGACTAGTATCAATTACTGACTCCCATGCCTGGAAAGAACGTTATATATCTCCAGATCCCTTATATATATTTAGTTCAGGCAGCTATAGAAAATAAGACTTCCCTCTAAAACTGCCTTCATCCTTAATCATCATGGAGTACCAAAGGAGCCTGAGTACTTGGGGATTTCAAATATAGATTATATAGCCTCAAATACGCTGATCGCCTTACTTTTTTCTATTTCCATGACCTGTAGTTTCACTTTACATACAAATGAGTGGATGTTTTCTTGATTTAACCATCACATATTTTTTACCACCTACATGATTCAGAACTTTGAAACTCCATTCTCTAATCATAATGTTCCATGCTTCCATCTTTCCCTCTGTCTCATTTGTCCTAAGAGTATCTTTATCCTTACAATTTGACCTCCAGTCTCTTACCTCCCCTCTGCCTTTCATCCATTATCTCTACTGTAAACTCATCTTCCTTCCTTCCCCCAACCCCCTCCCCCAGTTTTGAATGTTGGGTTGGCCAGTTCATCTTTACACTATCCTCTGTCCTTTAGTCCCTTATCTACTTTTTCTGTTGGGGTTTAATAAGATTTAATTGGCAATTTTGGCTTACTTCCATCTTCCTCCTTCTCCATTCTTACTAACGTGGTGCTGATTACTATTGGAAAAGCCACATAACTGTGCTAATTAGAACCACTAAAATTGAGGGCAACTAACCTCAACTGGGTCCTCCCTGTTGCACAGTAATCTTTTATTGCTACTCTGCTTGACATTTTGGTATGCCACAGCAGCTATTTTCAATTTTCTCTCTATTTTTTCCTTTCCTTTGCAAAGGACTTTGCCTCCTAACTGAGAAAACAGAGACTATCTGTCATAAATCCAGTCTTCTACCCTACTCCACATCTCAAAATGACATTACATCATCACCATTCTTTCTTGCCAAGGCAATCCCCCCTACTTGTGCCCTTGGTTTCATCTCTTCCAGGAGTTTCTGCTCTTAATCATGTGCTTTCTCTCCCTCTCCTCCATCTCTTTCTCCATTTCCCTGCTCTTGATTTCTTTCTCCGTTTCCTTAATCCATCCCTCCCTCCTTTTCCTTCCTCCCTCTCCCTCCTTCCCCTTTCCTCTTCTTCCCTCTCTCTCTCTCTCTTTCCCTCCTTCATCCTCATCCCCCTCCTCCTCCTTCCCTCTCTCCCTCCCCCTTTCTCCCTACTCCCTCCTTCTCTCTCTGTCTTTTGTCTCTCTATCTCTTTCTGTTTCTGTCTGTCTATCTGAGTGTCTGTCTGTCTCTCTCTCCCCCCATTCACTTATATTGGATTTCAGAAATCAGCGTCAGAAATCATGAGGGAAGCAAAGTACAGCTTTGTATGAGTTTGTCTTGAAAAGATGTGGGGCTTCGTTGGACTTCAGACTTGATATGAGTCAGTGATGTGAAAGACAGTCCAAAAAGCTAATGTCATTTTAGTCTATATTGATAGCTTTGTTATCTAGGCCTAAGAAGATAATAAGCTCACAGTATTCTGTCCTTGTCATACAACATCTAGGGTGCTATGTTTGATTCTGGGCAACATATTTCATTGGAAGCACTCATACATTGCAAAGTATACAAAGGATGACTAGAATACATAATACACATACAGACTAGAATACAAGAATAGAATACATAATACATAAAACACCCAAAGCCTACTAGAATGACAATGGGTTTGGAGATTATATCATACAAGGACTGACTGAAGAACTATCGCCTGGGAGGAAAAGAAGGCTTAGGACTGACAGAACAATTGTATTTAAGTATATGACATACTGTCATGTGGGAAAATAATGCAGCTGGTTTTGTCTAGCTACAAAAGAGGTGTAGATTTAGGCTTTATATGAGTAAATACTCCCTAACTATTAGACTTATTCCAAAATTGAATGAGCTATCAAGTGGAGTAGTGGGTTTTCCCCCATTGGAACTCCTCAAACAGAGGTTGGACTAGTACTTTTATAAGACATTGTTGGGGAGAAGGAAGATACTTCTTCAGATATGAGTTGGAACAGAGGTCTCTGAAGTCTCCCAATTCTTAGATTATTCTTTATACCCTCTCCCACTCACAAGACACTGTGATATGATGACATCGGCCTCCTTGCTGTTCCTTGAACAATACCTTCCATCTCTAGGCGTTAGACATTTTCACTTGTCCCCAGTGCCTGGAGATTCCCTCCTTATCCCCAGTTCCTGTCTTCCCTGGTTTCCTTCAAGTCCTATAAAAATCCCACTTCTAGAAGTCTTTTCAATTCTTATCATTTCCAGTGTCCTCCTTCTTCCAATCATATCCTATTTATCCTGTATCTAGTGGCAGCTAGATGGTACAGGGGTTAGAGCATTACCCTTATAGCCAGAAAGCCCAGGGTTCGAATCAGGTGATCCCGGGCAAGTCATTTAACCTCTACCTGCATAAAACTGGAGAAGGAAAGGGCACAATACTTCAATATCTTTTCCAGCAGACCCCATGGACAGTTGGTCCAGAGGGTCACAACTGCATAACATATCAATCCTGTTTGTACATATTTGTTTACCTACTATCTTTCACATTAGATTGTAAAATCCTCAAAGACATTTCTTTTGCCTTTTTGTGTATCTCAAGAGCTTAGTATGTTGCCTAGCATATAGTAAACAATAATTAAATGCTTATTGACCGATTATATCCAGTAAGATGCTTTTGAATAGGGATAAATATGGTCTTATATTTGAGTTCAAGAAATGAATTTTACAAACTGGGGGATGGATGGGGAGTCATGGTAAGAGATCAGTGCTTACAAAAATATGTCTGGGGATAGGGGCTTATTTTCCCCCCTGCATAATGAGGGGATTAGACTAGATTCTTTATAAGGTTATTTCCAGATCTAGGTCCTATGATTCTCTGAAAGGTCTGAAGAAATCAAAGAGCAAATTTAGAAGATGAAATAGGAAAAGGCAGCAAATTTGATCAAACCCACATGCAGAGAAGAAATCTTACCTGGAAATGGATACTTTAAGGATACTCAGGGATCCATGCTGCAGATCTCTCAGAGGGAAATATTTCCAAAAATCACAGACAGTTATCTGTCAATGATTACACACACACACACACACACACACACACACACACACACACACAATATGGAGCTATCTGATGATTGCAGAATCATATATCTACTTCCCTATATCTATAAAATCTTTATGAGTACTCATGATAATCTTCATTTATTAGTATTTTAATGTCTCTGATGAGCTTTCTTCTATAAAGAAAGTAGCATGATAATAGCTTCCTCCTTTTATAACTCATTCTGACTGAATGAAAGGACTCAGCTAGTGAATAAATAACAAAGTCAGAACTACCCTGACTCCAATTGCCTTTGGCAACAATATATTATGTACCATTGAGAGCTTGCACATGATTGAGACATTGAAAACAGATTCAAGGCTTTGTGTGACTAGAAAAGATGATGGGCATTCATATAACCTGAGTGAGGAATAACAAATGGACAGGCCATGTGGTTCAGTAGATAGTGTTGGACCTAGAGTCAGGAAGTTGTTGGTGTTATTGTTCAGCCATTATTCAATCATATCTGACTTTTCATGACCTTGTTTGGGGTTTTCTTGGCAAAGATACTAGGGTGGTTTGCCATTGCCTCATTTTACAGATGAGGAAACTGAGGCAAACAGATTTACATGACTTGCCTAAGGTCACAAAGCTAGTAGGGTGTCTGAGGAATCAGGAAAATCTGAGTTCAAATACTATCTGTGTAACCATGGATGAGTCACTTGACTTGTATTTCTTTTCTCATCTATAAAATGGGGATCACAATAGTACTTCCCTTCTAGGCTTGTTGGGAGGATAAAATGGGATATTTGTAAAGTGCTTTGTAAACCTGTAATCTATTACTCTGCTGCTGCTATCACCACCACCACCAATTACCACCCACCATTACTCCTCCTCTTCCTCTTCCTCCTCCTTTTCCTCCTTGTACTATTACTAATATTACTATTACTATACTGATATATCCACACTATTAAACAAATAAAATAAAGTTCTTTAGCATATTAGGTAGATACCTTATGGTGGATTTACCAAAAGAACTAGTAAAAACCACCAAGAAAGAAAGAAAGGTCAGGCAAAGGTGGCAAGCTGCCTCAGTGATAAAATCACCTTAGGTCCAGCAGAAAGAGCACTGGTTCTATAATCAGGAAGTCCTGGCTTTAGATCCCACCTCTGACAATACCTTTGTGTCCTTACACAACTTACTCGAACTTTTTCAACATGAAAGGATTGGGCAAAATGGCCTTTGAGATAATTTTCAACTCTAGAGTATGATTTTACAGTCCCCTGAATTTTTTCATAAAAATGGGTTCTACCTGTCAGATTGGCTAAGATGACAGGAAAAGATAATGACAAATATTGGAGGGGATGTGGGAAAACTGGGATACTGATACATCGTTGGTGGAACCATGAATGGATCTAACCATTCTGGAGAGCAATATAGAACTATGTTCAAAGAGTAATCAAACTGTGCATACCCTTTGACCCAGCAGTGTTTCTACTGGGCTTATATCCCAAAGAGATCTTAAAGGAGGGGAAAAGACCCATATGTGAAAAAATGTTTGTGGCAGCCTTTTTGGTAGTGGCAAGAAACTGGAAACTGAATGGATGCCCATCAATTGGAGAATGGCTGAATGAATTATGGTATATGAATGTTATGGAATATTATTGTTCTGTAAGAAATGACCAGCAGGATGATTTCAGAGAGGCCTGGAGAGACCTACATGAACTGATGCTGAATGAAATCAGCAGAACCAGGAGATCATTATACATAGCAATAAGACTATATAATGATCAATTCTGATGGACGTGGTTCTCTTCAACATTGAGGTGATTCAAACCAGTTCCTATTGTTCAGCGATGAAGATAGGCACATACATCCAGAGAGAGGCCTTTGGGAACTGAGTGTGGACCACAACATAACATTTTAACACTTTTTCGGAATATTTGCTTGCATTTTGTTTTCCTTCTTAGGTTGTTTTTTTTTTTCTCTCTCTTTCTAGATCTGATGTTTCTTGTGCAGTAAGATGTCTGTATAGATATGTATACATATATTGGATTTGTCATATAATTTAACATATTTAACATATATTAGACTACCTGCCATCTAGGGGTGGGGGTGGGGGGAAGAAGGGGAAAATATAGAACACAAAAATTTTTTTGCAAAGGTCAATGTAGAAAAATCACTCATATGTTCTGTAAATAAAAAGCTTTAATTAATTTTTTTAAATGGGTTCTAGTTCTGATTATAATTTTTTTCCTGGCTATCTGATCCTGGACAAACACTTTGAACCTCAGTTTCCTCGTCTATAAAATGGGCATCATAATAAAATTTGTCCTAAGAAAAGAGCTCTGCTATATGAATGTGAGGTAGTCTTATGACAACTAGATTGTAAGATCTTTGAAGATAGAGACTGGCTATATTCTTTGTACCATCAGCAATACTAGGAAAATGCTATGCATGTAATAGTCAATCAATAAAAAGATATGCCAGTCCTTAATATCAGTTATCTGTCTTAGTAAGTGTTTCAAAGAGAATCAAATGAACAAGCCATATACAATTTATTTCTATCCATTTTAATTCATATAAAATGGGGACTCAAAGCAAAAAGGTCAATCAATAAGCATTTATTAAGTGCTTATTAAGTGCTTAGGTAGTTTTAAGTGCTGAAAGCACCCGGGAGTCAAGAAAATGGGTGGAGGGTGGAAGGACAATGGGAATGAAACAAGTAGGTTGATATAGAGTGAGGGACCTGGACTTTCGAATTCAAATCCTCTGGACATTTAAACACTTTGAATCTCATTTTCTGAATCTGTAAAATGAAGGGGTTAAATTCAACGATCTCTGAAGTCCCTTCTAAGAAGGAATTTATGGCCAAAGAAGAACTATAGAACATTATAAAATGCAAAATGGGTAATTTTGATTATACTAAATTTTAAAAAAAAGTTTTGCACAAACAAAACCAATGCAGTCAAAATTAAAAAGAAAGCAGAAAGCTGGAAAAAAAAATAGAGCCAATGTTTCTGATAAAGGCTTAATTTCTTTTTTTTTTTTTTGCTGAGGCAACTGGGGTTAAGTGATTTGCCCCAGGTCACACAGCTAGGACGTGTTAAGTGTCTGAGGCCAGATTTGAACTCAGAGTCTCCCTAACTTCAGGGTTGGTGCTCTATCCACTGCACTACCTAGATGCTCCTAAAGGCTTAATTTCTAAAACATATAGATAACTACCTCAAATTTATAAGAACACAAGTCATTACCCAATTGACAAATAGCAAAATGACAGAAAATAGACAATTTTTAGATGAAGAAATTAAGGTCATTTATAATCATATGAAAAAATGCTCTAAATCACTCACTATTGGTTAGAGAAATGCAAATTAAGATCCCTTCTAACTGTAAACCTATGAATCTAAGAGCTATGTCCTGCTTTTTAAACAGCAGGAGAAGGACAGGAGGTCATCAATGACATTCTGGCAAGAATAACTCGGAGCATCTCTAACTCTGCCCATTTCTCTATCACATCTAGTCATTGAGGGCAGATGACCAAAGTCATAAAAGCTTTCAGATCAGAATAACCCAGAGAAGTACTGAAAGCTGTCAATTTTCTAGAGAAGAGGCAGGTTTTTGCTGAGGGTAGATGGTTGCCCATATTTAATAACAAAGGCAAGAAGATATATGGATTAGATTAAAGGAGCCAAATAAGGAGCATAAGCATGGGGTATGAAATTTTCCAGAAAATGGCAGAAAGATGTCTGGGGCTTAGCTTCTTCATCTGTAAAATGAAAGAGTTAGACTGAATGATCTCTAAAATTAGCTTTTGGATCTAAAATTTATGGTTGGATATAGGAGTTAAAGTCCAGCAAGAAGCCCAGAAAGACGATGAGAGCCCTTATTTCAAGCTGGAAGGGATTCCAAGGCCCTTGAGTAGGAGCCTTTTGTTTTACCAATTAAAATTGTGGTACAGAGTGGTTCATTGACAACCTAGGGTCACTAAGGATCATAAATAGCACAGCTGGGTTTTGTACCTACTTTTTTTGATTCTAAACCCAGCACCCTCTCTACTGTATGCCCAAGATGACAACAAAGTCACAGGCCACTTTCAAAAACTAAAGATTTATGTTACAGACCCCAAGGAAATGATTATCTTCAGATAACAGACAAGGAGACATTGGGGAAGTCATTGGTAAATTGTTCAAATTCAGCACAAGATACATTTTCTCCTCATGCTGTTCCTAGGGATTCTCTCTTTCTAAATTCTGAATTTATTCATAAATCTTGGATGTGTTCATGTGAATATGTGTGTCTATGTTTTGCATGGGCATATGAGTGAAGGGATGGGGGGTAGGGAGGTTAGGAAAAGCTTCCTTCTCAAAGGCTTACCACTCCCTCAGAGTGCTGTTTGGTACAAAGTCCACACCAGTCCCCACCCTGCCATCTCATCAAACTGCATACCTCTTAGGAACATAAATCCATAAAGATGAGTATGATGAGGAAATGCAGTCATGGAAGTACAGTGGTACTGAACTAGGTATTCAAAGACATTGAAATGTGTTGTTTGCTCAGTAGGTCCCAGAGTAGGGAAACACACACACACACACACACACACACATACACACACACACACACACAGAGACAGAGACTCTTTCCTTAAAGAAGAGGACCCCACAGACAAAGATATAACCAAGCACAATTTTTCGGACTTTGCCTTTCACAGCCCAGTGGCACAAATGAAACTGGAGTCTATAGGCCAGACACAAGAGATCCTTGGAGTGGAGCTGGGAGGGTGAAGGGGAGGGGACTGGGCTTCTTCAAAATGGGTGACTTGAAATCCACACTCACCAAACCCTCATCGGCTGAAATTTCTTACCTTATGTCTTTTTACAAAGTGAACTGTCCTGTGCTCACCATCAACTTGAACTCTTAATCTAAT
The DNA here is from genome assembly GCA_023553655.1 of Myrmecobius fasciatus. Lineage (NCBI taxonomy): Eukaryota > Metazoa > Chordata > Mammalia > Dasyuromorphia > Myrmecobiidae > Myrmecobius > Myrmecobius fasciatus. The sequence continues at coordinate 14,696 of JAJPUD010015701.1, read as the reverse complement.
TCTTTCCTGTCCCATCTTACATACTGTATAGAATCTGCAATGGGAAGCCTGTATTTTCTAGGGAAGAGTTTATCCTTCCACCATATAACACTACCCACTCCCATTACAAGTCCCATAAAAAAGGTGCTGGTTATACATGAGTGGGAAAAAATGGTGAACTAAAAGTCAGAAAAAGGAGTTCGGATGTTCCCTTGGATCTACCATCTTTTTTGGGGGGGGGGTTGGCAAAATGATGTCCACTGAACTATTAAAGTAGCTTCCTAATTAATCTCCTTTGCCTCCACTCTCTTTCCTCATTCTTCCCATAGCTGCCAAAGGGATTTGCCATAAACACATATCTACCAAGTACCTCTAAAATAAAGCCCTCCACAATTTGAATTAGAGACTTTTCAGACTATTCCTTATATACCATAATATATCTTAGACTAGCATTTATGTATAACCCCTTTATTTGCACAATAAGGAAACTGAGGCTTGGGGAGGAAGTTAAATAACGTTCAAAATCACCTAGTCAGCAACTGAGCAATTGAGATGTCATTTGAATCTTTATCCTTGAATCCCAGAGCTTTGTCTTTCCATGGTCTGTATCCCATATCCCTCCTCATTTCTGTGCCTCAGAATCTCTAGCTTCCTTCAAAGCTCAGCTCAAGTGCTGCCTCCTACAAAAAGGCTTTTCTGATCCTTCCAGCTGCTCCCCAAATTATTCTGGATTTTTCTCATACATATTTTGTATCTAATTAGAATGTTAGCTCCTGAAGGTCAGACACAGTTTTGGGTTTGCTTTTTGTATATGGGCTCAGCCTAGTCCTTGATACATACATGATAGTTGCTTTAAAATGATTGCCTATTTATTGATTTAATAATCTCTCTGATCTTGTCTATTTATTGATTTAGTAATCTCTGTGACATTCTACAAGTGTCTGAGCCCATGTTCGTTGAGTGAATTGCTATAACTCTACCCCGTTAGGCTGTGGATGCCTACCCCACGGCGATACTCCAGTTAGCTTTTTCAGATCAGCCTGATGTTTGATGATATTTAACCAAACACCAAGGGCTTACAGGCAGACATCACACTGAGTAACTTCAAAACCAGAAGCACCCTGAACAAGCACCCTGATTGGGCCTCCCAATACTCTTCTCTTAAAATTTTCGTATCTGTCTTTGGGTTGTTTTGTATCTCAACCCCTAAGCAAGGCCTCTTAATTCTGAGGAGGGATATGGGTGGAAAGCCTTCCCTGAGATGTAAAGGCAAAAGCTGAACATCAAGGTAATTCACAACTCATTTCTTTCCTAGATTGGAGGGGAAGGGATGGGGGACAGGAGTGGGAGCTACAGTGTGTTTTGTGTGAGGGGTGGAGTTCCATGGGTAGAGGAGTGAAAGTTCTTTCTAGGAGACTTAGCCCATTTGAAGGTTTAGCTGGGGATGATTTAGCAATCCCTTCTTGGTGTGTGTGTGTGTGTGTGTGTGTGTGTGTGTGTGTGTGTGTGTGTG
>JAJPUD010015701.1:0-13194 GCA_023553655.1 Myrmecobius fasciatus | reverse complement strand
TGTGTGTGTGTGTGTGTGTGTGTGTGTGTGTGTGTGTGTGTGTGTGTACCTAAGGAGGGAGAACTAAGATTCGGGCACATTTTGGTTCCCCTTTGGAAGGTTGGGGACAGAATGGGGGTTCCCATCTAGGTTTCAAGTTAATACAAGAGTCTTGGGGGGAAGGGGGAGGGAAGGGGAATGGGAAGTATGGTGGATGAAGAAATGCTCCAGAAGAAAGGGGACTGGGGATGGTGACCCCCCAGTGAGACCAGCCGGACTTGCTTTCTCCCCCCTTCCTCCCTCTCTAAGAAGCTTCTGGCCAGCAAACTCTCCCCCAAGTTGGGGAGAGTGACCCCCTCTCCCCCGCTCATCCTGTGGTAGTGTTAAGGGCACAAAGTCTGAAGTGGGCCTTGTGGGAAGCGGACATGGAGCGGAGCTCCTGTCCTTCCTTCTCCTCCCGAGGATCCCCGGGCCTGGGCTACTGCAGCCCCGCGCTAGCGCCACCCGCCTGCCCGCCGGTGGTTCTGACCTTGTGCCGGAATTCCCGGGCCACCTTCCTGTCCATTCTCGGGCCGGGCCGCCTCGCACCGGGTTCTCTGGGATCCGACGGGAGACAGCGGGACAGGGACAAACCCCCGGGAGGGGCAGAGGCGGGACCGAGGGAAAAGAGTCTGCAGAGTAGTAGATCTCCGAGCTGGGAAGCCGCTGGGAGGGGGACTGGGGGACGCAGGGGGCGGGATCCTGAGCCTCTGGGAGTAGGGTGCGCAGGTAGGGGCGGAGTGTGGGGTGCGCAAGTCCGGGCGGGACTGGAGCCCGAGAGTGTTTGGGGGCGGGGACAGGGCTGGAAAGCGAGGCTGGGGGTCTGGGAGGGTTTGAGGGAAGGAGCTCTGGACTGAAAGGACTAAGAAGATTGTGTCCACGGGGTGCCATCTTCCCCAGAAGTGAATCTAACTTCTTGAGATAACCCGGCCTCTCTTCCCAGAATCACTCTGAAGCGATGGGCATCTGGACTAGTTAGCCGGAACTCCCAGCTCCCCTATGGAGCTAAGGGTTCCTAGAGCTTCTGCAGTGATCACCTGAGGCTTGGAGATCGAAGCAGATCAGTCCTTGTCTTGATCACAGAAACTCTGGCAATCCAACAGGGACGCAGAATGTCCAGCCCATATCCCCTCATCTCATCCCCTCTGGACCCGTCCCATCCCCCTCAACCCATCCACCACACCTCGGACTGAAAGGAAGAGAAATTGTGGGGAGTTCCCAAGGCAGGCAACTTACTTAAATGAGTGACTTTTACATCAGGGAGGGAAAGGGTATGAAAGAGGCAGTTAGGAGGAAGGGGATGGATAGGATGAGAGAAGTTTAAAAGAAGGCTGAATTTGCCTTGTCTCCTGATGTCAGGATCAGGATTTTCAGAGAAGTGGGTGTAGACTTCCTTCTGAGAGAAGGTTGGTTTTTTTTTTTTTTTTTTTTGTATTAATTAATGTGTTCCTTCTTTATCCCCTTATATTCCATGAATCCAGGCCTGTGCTTTGACTATTAAAGATAAATTTATTTGGGTGAATTCTTCAGTTATTCCAATGTGAAAATAAATATTCCCTCCCCTCCCCCCCCAGGGAAGCAACAGGTTAAATATATCATAATTATACACCTCAGTGTGAATTAGTTGTGTTGGGGGTTAGGGATAGAGAGAGAACACAGTGTAAAGAATAAAAGCATTGTCAAGTCATTCTTTTATTTATTTGTTTATTCTAGGCAACTGAGGTTAAGTGACTTCTCCAGGGTCACACAGCTAATCTTAAATCATTCTTGAAGGAATTCTGTGGGCCAAAAAGGATTTCTTCCCTGGTCGTCCAAATCATCACAGCAACTTGGATTCTTTGGTGGAAAGAAGAGGCGGGAGGTGTGAAGTTTTTCTTTCTGATGAAATTTCAAAACAAATCCTTGGAGGCTTCAATATACATTCATATTCTTATTAGTTACAGACCTGAGATCTTTTCCTGAGATCAGGTTTTGAAGGAGAAGTAGATGGAAGGATATAGGGGAGGAGGAATCTCCAGGAAAAGAAAAAAAAGGGTGATTGGCTTCTTTCAAAGCTTGAATCCCAACTCTCTCTTTAGCTGAACTTTCATTCATTTTGCAGAATGAAATAACACTCACCTTCATCTAAACCTAGAAAGTCTTCCTCAGCTCTCCATGCAATAAATGGGGACAGGGCACAGCAAATGATGGGGAATTTGGCCTTTAAATTTTTGCTGTAGTTGTTGGTTTTGGGTGGTGTTGGAGTGTGGTAGGAAGTAGAGTGATAGGTAGGTACCCTGCCCGTGGGACCAGGTCTGGAAAGATCTGAAGAAATGAGCTGGGAGGAAGCAGGCACCTGAATGCAAAGGTACCCTGGAGAAGGGCACAAAAATAAGCCACAGTGACTGTTTTACGTAGGGGATAGGACAGTGCCCTGGCTAGAGAGTTGCTGACCGGATTGCTAGAATGGAACTGAATTAAATAGGTCCTTCAGAGCCTGCCCACAGAGGAAGGGTGCTTAGCCCCGACCCCCCGCCCCATAGCAGGCGGGGAAAGGCAAGTCGCACCTATAGTAATGAGCTGGGCTGTCCTAACGCGCCCTCCCAGGTTCCCCAAAGAAGTGAGGCAAAAGGATTGAGAGGGGGACTGGTCTGGACTGGGTAGGACGGGACGGGATACACTAAGGCCAAAGGGAGAGGCAGGGCACTTCGCAAAGGCCTCTCCTCCGCTCTGCCCAGGATGTGCCCTCACCTAGGGTAGGACATCCGGCGCTCAGGGGTCAGCTCGAACCCGATCGTTGCTTACCGTCCTCAATGGGGAGCCTGGCCTCGACCCCCACAGCGTCTGGGATCCGGCTGCTGTTTTTTTGTCTTTGGGTCTCTGGAGGTGAGCGGGGAGTTAGTTTTGAAAAGCAGGGCGAGGGTCCGAGGAAGGGAGCACGAGACCCCGAGCTAGGGGCTTTACAGTTTGCCACCCTCCCTCTATTTTCAGCCACCGTGTCTACTCCCTCTAGCAGCCGCTCGGAGCTCCCTCCTGCTGGGTCGGCTGAGCGCAGGTGAGTGGGTGGGAGGTTGGGACCCTTCTCTGCCATTCCTCTGGGGTGGCGAGGATCCCTCCCGTGGGCACTCCGCGGGCACCTCTGCTACCCAAAGATGGCCCTGGATACCTCATGGGCGCGGCGGGGTGAGAAAGGAGAGCAGGGACTGTGAGGAAGGAAGGGCTGGGTGGTCTGGGCTGGGGAAGGGGGCGCAGTTGCTTAACCTCGTAAATTCAGTTCAGGTAAACTGCCTTTAGTCCCGAGTCTCTTCCCTCCCCAGCCTTGAAGAGGCCAAATTTCGGCTGAGAGATGCCACTGGCCGCCAGGAAGACCAGGTAAGGGGGCGGCAGGGACACTGTCGGATGGGGGGATGGGGAGGAGAGGGACCCATCTCCCCACTCTGTTTTGGTTGGTTAGTATTGTCCCTTTCCCACACACTTAGAAAGAAGTTGGGGCATGAGGATGATCTGGATCAAAGAAAATCTTAGCACTACTGTGATGTGGACAGTGCTCCAACTGAGGCAGTCTGGGGAAGCTATGGGCTGGTCTCCTGAGCTGGGAAGGAGCTAAATTAGAAGAAGCCTTGAGGTCTTTTTCAGTTCCAAGACTGTGTAAATCAGGTCAATGGGACAGCAGGTCTTCTCAGGTAGTGTCATCTTAGGCCAAATAGATGAGACCTTTCTGCCAGCTGGCAGTCAGGCTGCTCATGAGTCAGACAATCAGAACCAGTTCCCCTAAATCTAGAAGTGGGTATGTGTTAGTGCCTTTTATGGGTGGTGGGTATGGAACTGGTTACAGACCATGGCTTTGGGGTATTGTCTAAAGAAAGGACTAGTGGGGGGCACTTGGGAGTGAGAACTCTCCCTTCATCTTTCTTTCTTTCTTTTCCTCTTCCTGGCAAGAGCACTACCCTAAATTACAAGCTGGGCCTCTCTGTCCCACACTAAACTTCCCAGGCTTCCTGGGATCATTGCCCAAGATGCATGATAGAAAACTAGGGCAATCTGGGGTGGGGGGCGATGCTGGGCAGCAGGGGTTGGTCGACTGTGTGTATCTACATGGGTGAAACAGATAGTGGAGCAATTATCTGAGTGATCTAGCACCTCCCAGCCTCTGAATTTCAATTGTAGCCCAGATGGTGGCTTTTGTTTCTTTTTCTTTCTTTTTAAAAATTTTGGTTGGGGGAGGTTAGTGGTCAGAGAGGCAGGAGGCAAACTTATTTCTACCACTGCCTTTCTTTGTGGGTTTCCTCTTCAAATTGTTGTCTATCCTCCTAACTTATAGTTCTCCTCATCTCATAAAGTGGGTAACTAAATTGGCCCTATAACCAGAATTCCACTTGCTAGAAAGGTGATTTTTCTTGTTGTCAGACAGGAGACAACAGGACAGAAACTGTCATTCTCCAGCTGTGTAGAAAGACTCAGTTTTCAAAGAAACCTCCAGTGTTTTAGGGCTGTCTGCTTGACGTTCTATATAATGCTGAAAATGGGGAAACCACTGTCTCTATCATTCAAAAAAAATCCTAACAGTCCATGAGAAAAGAAGGCTATGAGTTAGTAGAACTCAGTGCTGAGCAGGTTTTTTTCTTCACCTGTCTAAGCATAGTCTGTATCTCCTCAGTACCCTCTGCTTCTGACAAAAAAAGAGAAACATTCAATCATCCTTTTCACATTGTGACTTTCCCCATCAAGGGTCAGCATAATAAATTAAATGGAAATTTGGGGGGAGTTTTGCAGAAGTTGAAGATGACATAAGAAGGTCAGTAGATGATACAGAAAAAGTTTAGGAACTTAGAAATTCATTATATATATATATATATATATGCACATACATACTTTATGTAGCATTTTAGAATACTATATATAGTATATGTATACTATATATAGTATTATATGTGTGTATATATACATATCATTATGTAATATTGACATTTTATAATAAGGCATTGTAAACACCTCAAAAGAAAAAGGAAAAATTGAGACTTCTTTTCTGGTACAAAGGGAGGGCCAAAAAATTCTACATGGATTTTCTGGATTGTGGGGGCCACCACACCCCTAATCCCTAAAATGGGTAAGGGATAACTATATACTTAGCAGCTATTTTGGCTACTGCAGACAAGTTGGAAGGGACCTCAGAAGTTTTCTATTCAAGCTATTCATTTTACAGTTGATTAAAGTACACCCATTAGGTTCCCAAGGCTGGATTTGAAATGAAGATTCCCCAGTTTCAAAGCTCTCTCTCTATTCTGTACTGTGCTGACTCTTGATAATCTCCTCCCAAAACCTTTTCATTAACTCCTTGGCTCATTCAACAAACTCATCATGCAGTAATCTTTATCTAAGTACTCCTGTCTATGAAGTATTCTCTTTCTTTGCACACAAGAGGATTACTGGGTAAAATTCTCTCCCACTTTTCTCCTTAGGGAGGTGTCTATGGACCCATAATGACTGGCCACCAGCCCCCTAAGAATGTGGCCCCTGACAGATGTCTCAGGTTACTGTTTTTGGAGCAGTGGAATGTCATTATTGTGAAAGCTGTTGCCTGGGGAGCAGAGTTGATACCAGAGGGGGTGGTACTTACCTGTGTAGGGAGCTGAGCCTGCTCCAGTAAGACCTTTGACTTTCTGAAAATGGGGGTAATGATGCCTAACTTTACCTCCTGAGTCTTTTTTTTAAGGGTTACACATTCACTGTATGTTAGAAAACAAGGTCATAGATTGAGAACTGGAAAAAGCTTCAGAGTTCATTTAGGCCAAAGCTTCTAAAACTGTGGGTGGCAACCCCATATGCAATCATGTAACCGAATGTGGGGTTCACAAAATTATGATTTATTATCAGTAAATGTTTGATTTATATACTATTTTATGTATCTATATATCTAGACTCATGTAAAAATTTCTTTGGTGAAAAGGGGTCATGAGTGGAAAAAGTTTGAAAAGTCCTGATTTAGGTACCCCTTTCATTTGTGGATAAAAGAAACTGAGGTTCAAGATTGTTGGGGCAGCTAGTTGGCACAGTGAATAGAGTACCAGCCCTGAAGTCAGGAGGACCTGAGTTCAAATCTGGTCTCAGACACTTTCTAGCTATGTGACCCTGGGCAAGTCACTTAACCCCAATTGCCTTAGCAAAAAGAAAAAAAAAAAGATTGGCTATTGTTGTTTAGTTGTTTTGATTTCAAAACCAGCCTCAAGTATTATGATATACCTACCAGTGGAAATAAATCTCTCTGTCACCAGACAACTATGAATTTGAAGGCTAAAACCCCCAAAACTAAGGGTTAATCCAAAGGTTGTTGGTCATTCCAAGGGAGCTTCTAGCCTGAAGGAGGAGTCCCTTGCTCAGATTTTTTTTTATTTTGGGGGGAAGGTAGTGGGTCAGACCAGTAGTTTTAGTTTTCAGCCATCTTTTTTTTTCACAGTGAGACTTTTCTCTTTCCCCATCATAGTTTCAATATATCTAGGTTCGGGGTAAGAAATTACATGGGAATTTACACTAAGCACACTAAGTAACTCTGGGGATTCCTGGGTTCAATATCATTTCATGCTTCAGAGCACCTAAGATTTTTGATAGAACCAATCAGATTTGCCTGAGTGAACCCCACAAGTTCATGGGGTTCACTCAGGCAAATCTGATTGGTTTCTCAACTCTGAGGTGCCAAGTTAGGGATGGAATGTCAGTCACCTAAGCAACTGGAAGGTTTGGGGCTTAGAAGATTCCAGAAAAGGAAGATCGATTCCAAAGAAGGAGAGATGTAAATAGTATCTTAGAAGCATGTTGATACCTCCTGGTTTATTTTTTTTCCATATAATTTCTCAGGATTATAAAACTATTATAAACATGAATTCACTGAGACTTAGAGAAATTAAACTTTCTGCCCATCCCCACAGCTAGGAAGTTACTGAGATAGGATTTGAATTAAGGCTACCCAGACTCCAAATCTAGAATTCTACTCACTTTGCCATGCTGCTTCTTTTGCCATTTACTAATCATGTAACTAATCCCCTTTCTTTTCTAGTCATCTGTGTCCTTAGTCATGTCCTTTGTATTTCCTGCTCCTGACTCTTTGGTAACCCACTGCAACATATCTACTTTTAGCTTTCCATCCTCCTTTGGATTCTTTGTAAACCTAGCTGTTGTGAAAGTATGGTGCTTGAGGACTTGGAAGAGAGTATCAGTGCAAAAGACTGGACTCATATGGCCCAACAGCTTGGGATCTGATTTGCATCTTCCCCTTGTTCTGAGCACAGAACTTATATATGAACAAGAGTGGAATAAATAAGTGCTGAATTAAAAGGTTGCTAAATAGGGCATTGGGTTGGTGAAGACGGAATCATCCAATTTAGGTAGATAGGATTAGAGTTAATGCTGGTAAATGTTTAACAACTGGCTCTCTGGAAATGGAATGTATCCCAAACTAATTTTAAGTTTAATCTCCATTATTATCACTTTCTAAAGTTTAGATAATCAATAAAACAAAAGAAACCAAGCCCCAATTTGTAGCAATTGCAAATTCCCAAGGTCTAACTGTTTACACCTTTGGCTATAGACTGTTTCAAACTTTTTATGACTGTAAATGAGAAAAACTCAGCAGAGAGAGAAATAGGCAAGTAATGGATTTTAGCTTAGTATTAATATTAGTATTAGTACATGATTTTTGGACGAATCTTCTGGAAGATCAGTATTCTCTGTTGAAGTTGTCTTTTTCCTCAGTCTTATTCTGTCCTAACAGTGTGTGTGGCTTGGGATGGATTATTTGCAGTTCTGTGACAGGGCTTGGATTGTGTGTGTGAGTGTGTGTGTGTGTGTGTGTGTATGTGCACCCATGTGCTGGACTTGGATCCTGTGTGTATGTATGTGTGCATGCATGTGCTTATGTGTGTGCACACCCCTGCCAAAGATGGAGAGAGGAAGAAAAGTCAAGAGAATGAAGGAAAAAACATCTTCCCGAGCCTGAAAGAAGAGACTTTAGGTCTTCTGTAAGAGCAGTAGCTTAGAACATGTGGAGATCATTAGTGTAATGAAGTTAGAAAGTCCCATAATTGTGTTACTCCCTCACCTGACTTTTCTTTCAATCTCCATCTGTAGCATGGATGTGCATCCACATTAGAATGACAGCGAATACAGAAATGTAGTTGGTTCTTGAATCGCTGCATCAAACAACTCTCTTCTCTCTCTTGTCATTCTAAAGGAGTCTGAATCTTTGGGATCTTCAGCAATGTTTTCTGTCTGGGAAAGGCGACTCCATCGTACCAAGTGTGCAACACCCTGTAAGTTGTCTTAAGCCTCGAAAAGGAACTGACCCATGAAATTGGCGAGTCCCATGATTCTCTTTGCTACCTTCAGGGTTCTTTCTAGTCTCAGGGAACTGTTCACAGATTTCCCTTCTCCCAAATGTCTCCTCCATTTATTTGGATATAACTGAACAGGAAAGTGATGTGACAGTCAAGGTGTGTCTTTGTGGGCTTTTCCTCTTATAGGACTGTTACATTTTTCTTCATACCCCACAGGCTGGTATGGTGCCTGGCACAGAATAAGTGCTTAATAAATAATGACCGATTCTTTCTATTTTACTTCCTGTAGCCAAATCCTGATGTTTCCCCCCTTTTCTCTTGTAGCTTTCTCTCCCCTTCCATTCTAATGATTTTGCTCATGGCCTCTTCTTACTATACTTTGCATATATATATAGAAGAGGCTGTAGATAGAAATCTCTCATATGCTCATAACTATCAGCTAATTGGTAAACATGAAATTAAAGTCAGTTATTGTACTATTGGGTTTCAGTGGTGTCTGTATGATTGGCTTTCTCCATGATTTAATCCAGTGGTTTCCAGACTGTAAGCTATAGCATAAACCCAAGGAGTAATAGGTAATATGAAGAATAGGACAGGAAGACTGGTCACAAAGTAGCCTCCCCTCAGTAGGCAATGCTGGACTTGTCTCCCAAACAACCACACAACTCTCACTAGATTAATTACTTTTATTGTATATTAGACTAATTGTACCCCTTCATGGAGTTTAGCAAGCTCCCAACCTTTCCCTTTCTGAGCTGAGCATCAGTTTCTCAAGGCTGTTACAACTTAACTCCAATTACAGCATCTGCACAATATCTATTAGAAAAATCTTTCACTGCCCCACTTCCTTCTACAAACCCAAATAGGGGGAAAATTACTGATGAGGTGGATGATCAAAAAGTATAGAAAATGCCTCTCTTCTCTTAAGTCTAGAACTCTAAATTTAGAATTTGAAAGAGTAAATTGATTTTACTTTGCAGACTTATTCTCCTGCTTCAATGGTGGGGAATGTGTACACCAGACATTCTGTGACTGCAGACGTTTTAATGCCACAGGCCCCCGATGCCAGACAGGTATGACTGGAGCCAGAAAAAGACCCCCCTGAGGATGGTGGGGTCAACTTTGGTAGAGAAAGTGGGGTCTGAAGAATCTTCCCACTTTGCTGTTTTCCAGGGAGGGGGAGGAAATAACAGTGCCTTGAGCCCTGGACAGGTGATTGGCAGATGGGAGGGACTTTGATTATTCATCTCTGGGAAACTAAATGTACTCATCCTGTGTATTCATTTCTGACCTCTCCCTGAAAGTCTGCCTAGACTTTCTGTTGAAAGCTTTCCTTTTGTGCTCAGTGTATAACACAGGTCCAGAGAGAGACAACATTTGCCGTACATGGGGACAGCACCATGTTGAGACATTTGATGGCCTCTATTACTATTTTTCTGGGAGAGCCAGCTACACCCTGGTGGGTCAGTATGAGCCTGATGAGCAGAGCTTCTCTATCCAGGTGAGGATTGTGTAGGGCTTCTGCCTTGGTCTCACTGATTATCCCCTCAGGGGAGGGGATTGGGGTGCTTGGTATGTGCTCTTGTGTAGGACACAGTGCTATAAACTAAAGTTGAGATGGGTTGTAAAGAGATTGTTAGCTTAGGTTGGGACAAGGGATTCTGGATCTTGGTAAGACCTGGGATATAGTTTTTTACCTTGGTCTTTAATTTAGGAACCCAAAATGACCAGCTTACTCTTGGACTTGAGAGGCTGATTCATTCTAATCAACATCCTAAGACATGGATAGGACCTTTCCAACTGAAATCTGGTGATCAAATTGGCCATCTACTTCAATCGTCACTTGAGCTAGAATTCCAGAATTTCCAAAATGGAAAGGACTTAGTCATAGAATTATAGATAGATCTATATGTAGAAGGGAACTCAGATGCCATTTAAACCAATCTTTTCAATTTATACATGAGAAAACAGACTAAAAAGTTAATATTCCTGGACTAAAAGTCAGATATTATAATCCACTTGACAATGAGGGAAAACCCACTATTTCCCAAGGAAACCCATTTTACTTTTCTTCAGCTCTAATTTTAGGAAAGTTTTCCTGATATCAAGCCTGAATTTGCTTCCTTGTAACTCTTATCTGTCTCTAGTGGTTCAGCTTTTGGGACTAAGCAGAACTAGTTTAATCCTTTCTTCAAATTCTCTTTGAAAACATCCCGTGTGGGGAGCTCAGTGAAATTTTCCATTCCATTTTAAACAGCTGTAGTTATTGGGAAGTTGTTCCTTAACATGCCAAAATCTATCTATTTGCATCTTCCCCAAGTCATTCCTAGTTCTCTCTGGCACCAAGGAGAATACATCTGATCTTGCTTCCACATAACAGTCTTTCAAATTCTTAAACTCAACTGTGATCTGTCCTAAATCTTATCTTCTCTAAGGTAAGCCTCCCCAGTTCCATCCTTGGATGGGGTGATTTCTAAGCCCCTTTATCATCTTGACTGCCATGTCTGAATGTTCATCAGTTTGCCAACATTCTTTCTATAGACATCCAACATAGAACACAATATTCTTGTGTGGTCTGATTAGAGGTGAGGAAAAATTCCCATCCTCTAAATTCTGGACATTATATCTCTAGCCTAAAATGATGTGGATTTGGGGGCATTTTGTCATGATGTTGTTATCTCATAATGAGCTTTTGGTCCACAAAATCTCCAGATTTTCTTCACTTGAACTGTTTAACTTGTGAAATTGATTTTTTGAACCCAAGTTAGAATTCTGAATTTATCTCTATTAAATTTAATCATTTCTGACCACTGTTCTAACTCAGGAAGTTCTCAGACTTTTTGGTCTCATTAGCCTTTTACACTTTTAAAATTTACCATAAAGCCCTTTCTCCTGAATTTTTATCTGTATGTTACATGTAATGATGTTGCCACATTAGAAATTAAAATGTATTAGCATTAGATAAAAATAGTTTTGATCTGCGACTTCAATCATATTCATCTCTGTGACTCCATTTGGGGTTTTCTTGGCAAAGATATTGGAGTGGTTTGTAGCCATTTCCTTTTTTAGCTCATTTGAGGAAATTCAGACAAATGCAATTAAGTGAATTATCCAGAAGCATCTGAGACTGCATTTGAACTTGGGAAGATGAATCTTCTTGACTTTGGGCTTGATACTTTATCTCCTGTATCATCTAGGTATTTCTTTTGACCTTAAAGACCTCCTGAAAATACCTCAGGGACCCCAGGATTTTCTGAATTACACTTTGGGAATTGCTGTTAGTCATCTAAACTGTTAGGTTTCCTTCCCCATTTTATGTTTTTTAGCAAATCTGAAAAGTGCATCTTCAAAATCTTCATCCAAGAAACTGATAAAAGTATTGAATAGCAAAAGACCAACTTAGAACAGATCCTTTGGGGTCTCTACTTAGAACTCATTAATTGCTGTTTTGTTTTATTTTCATTCATTCAAACAAGTTCTGAATATATCTGACTAGATTATCCTCTTGTCCACGTGTGTTTTTCTTATCTATGAGAAGCATGAAAGATTTGATCAAATGCTTAGCCCAGATGCCGGCATGTTAAATTACACTAAGAAATGTTGCTGTAGAGCAACTGGATTCTCATGCTGGGAGGTCAACTTATCATGTCTCAGTAATGTCATTGGGTCAAATAAGATAATATCTGGAAAGCTCTTTGCAAACCTTCAAGCACTATGTACATGTTCTCTGAGAGGCAATGTTTCTTAATGGTCAGAGTGTTGAATCTGGAAAACCCAAGTTCAAATTCAACTTTCACACTGCGCTTTCATATTATTGTTGAGCTTTTACCTTCCATTTAAAAAATATTGAAATTAATTTTTGGCAATTGACAAACATCTATTTTCTTCCCCTCTTATCTCCTTTTAGTCCCACCTGGGGAAAAGTGGAAAAAAACACTTGTAACAAATATACATAGTTAAGAAAAAAAAAAAACTCATATTGGTTGCATTAAAAAGATAGTCTGCTTCCTAGCTGTGTGACCCTGGGCAAGTCACATAATCCCAATTGCCTCAGGGAAAAAAAAGAAAAAAAGATACAGTCTGCACTTTTTGAGAGGGGGGCCCACTCCAATCTCTTGGGTTAGATAGGTTTTGCTTTTCCTTATCCAATCAATTGTCATTCCTCCCTGACCACCATTCTCCTATATATGTTATCTTCTCTTCTAGGAATAGAAGCTTCTTGAGGAAAGGGATGATGTCCCCTGCTTTTATTTGTATCTTTAGTTCTCCTAGGGCCTGAAAGAGAATAAATGCTTAATAAATTCTTCATACATTCATCCAAATTCTGCTTTCTCTACATTTAATTAGTTGTGGTCTTCTGTAAGAATCAAATGAGATTTTTCTCTCTCTCCATTCCTTCCCCCCTTCTCTCTCTCCCTCCCTCCTTCCTTCCTTTTTTCTTCCTTCCTTCCTTCCTTTTTCTTTCTTCCTCCCTTTCTCCCTTCCTTCCTTCTTCCCTTCCTCCCTCCCTCCCTCCTTCCCTTCCTCCCCTCCTCCCTTCCTCCCTCCTTTCCTTCCTTCCTCCTTTCCTCCCTCCCTTCCTTCCTTCCTCCCTTCCTCCCTCCCTTCCTTCCTTTCTCCCTTCCTCTCTCCCTTCCTTCCTTTCTCCCTTCCTCCCTCCCTCCCTTCATTCCTTCCTTCCTTCCTCCCTTCCTTCCTTCCTTCTGTTTTTCTCTCTATAATCTATATATAATATGATTTTATGTATATGTATATATAAATACATATATATGGATGTACATGCATATATATGCTTGTGTATATGCTTATATACCACACATTTAGTACTTTGTAAATCTTATTAGAAGCATTACAGAGATATTATTAGCTG
>JAJPUD010015700.1:24676-36512 GCA_023553655.1 Myrmecobius fasciatus | reverse complement strand
TGGAGAGACTTGCATGAACTGATGCTGAGTGAAACGAGCAGAACCAGGAGATCATTATACACAGCAACAATATTACATGATGATCAACTCTGATGGACATGGCTCTCTGCAACAATGAAATGTCTCAAATCAGTTCCAATTGTTCAATGAAGAAAGCCATATACACCCAGAGAGGGGTATATGAAATGTGGACCACAACATAACATTTTCATGCTCCCTATTGATGTTTGCTTGCATTGTGTTTCCTTTCTCTGATTTTCTTTTTTTTTCTTGTAGATATTGTAGATAGGATTTTTCTTACACAACAACTTGTCAAGTATTTTAACATTATTAACATGTGGTGGACTTCCTGCCATCTAGGGTAGGGGTGGGAACTGGGGGTAAAATTTGTAACGGAAAGCTTTGTAAAGATCAATGCTGAGGATCTACCCATGCATATGTTACGCAAACAAAAAGCTTTAATAAAAAAAAGACACAATGCGGCATTTAAAAATACTTCATAAATTTAAAAAAGGCTATAAAATGTTAATTATTATTACCATGATGATAATAATTATTATTTCTTTTTTAATGTTGGACAAATCATTTATCTGTTTCCCAATTTCTTCATCTATGAAGTTTGACACTAAAGAAGATTGACACTAAGGTCCTTTTCAGTTCTAAATTAATCTTTCAAAGATTTGCAATAAAATTTCACATTGACACTTATTTTCACAATCAATGTTGGATATACAGTATAAAAGGGATATAATTTTGTAATTAAGGAATAACCTACATAGAAGTGGCAACTGAGGTAATGATTCTCATGGGAGAGGTTGGAGAGAGCAAAAAGGTAATCTGGATGTATCCTTTATATCACAATGATATTTGTACTGAAAACTAAGCTTAAATGTAGAAAATTAAATTATGTCATTTGCTACTTATAGGAACTTGAGGAATCTATTTAATTTCTGTTTCTCAGTTACTTCATCTATAAAAATGGAAGCTTGGGTTAATTAACTTTTAATGTTCCATACCCCTTTATTGTACAATGTATATGATGAACAAAGAAATATGCGTGAGTGCTAGAGAAAGTTGTTAAGGAGGTCAAAGGAAAAAAAAATAGAGTGCACAATCTCTGAAGCCAAATACTTTCATCGCCATTTCAGTATTTGCCCAATGTTAAACTTTTCTGCATCCTTATTATGTGTGCAGAATAAGTATATGGAATGTATATATTTATACATATGCACATTTTGTATGCACATATACATACTACAAGGATATAGACATTTTGAAATGTTCCTTCTCCTCTTTCCAAAAGCATGGACAGGTCAATTTCAGTTTTCCTTTGTTTCTTCATTGTCCATTACAGTATTTCACATTGTTGTTTAAAAATATTTATCGAACTGATTATGATATAAGGAATTTGGGTTATTTCCATATCTTAACTTATTTAAGTATTTTCATAAATTCTGATTTAGGGTTTAGGCACATCTAATTTTATTTGTTCTATTTTAATTCTTTGGTTAAAGCTAGAGAAAAGCAAATCATTTATTTCAATTTTTGTCATACTGTCCACTCACTTTTATTCATAGTGTTACATAGCTTTCAGTGGTTTATTATTATTAGACTGTGCTATAATTCTATGACAATAAAAATATTTTTATTTTGTTTTTGTTTAAAGCCAAATATTAATTTCACCAGGGAAAGAGAAGCATGTTTGAAAAAATAAAGGCAAATAAGTTCTGCTGTTATCTCAAATCATTCATGGATCTTTAGGAACATATTTCATAGTCAGCTGTGTTTGGAAACAATTGAAAACATATGATTTTATATATGATCAGATTTGTGTTGTTAGTCTAAGAAGGAGGCTCATCGTTATGAGCCTTCCCCTAATTCCTCTGTATCTATTATTTCTATACACCCCAATTACTATTATTACAACCTAATTACTATTTTAGTTTAACTCTACCCCAATTGTTCTTTTGAGCTACCAAATATAGATGTCAATCTTAAACATATGGTACACATTTCCATGTTTTTAAAAAAAAAGAAAAGAAAGAAAAAAAAAATGTCCATGTTAAGTTCTTTGAAATTGATCTTTGATAAATGGTCAAAGGATATGAACAGACCATTTTCAGATGAAGAAACTAGAACTATTTCAAATCATATGAAAAGATGCTCTAATTCACAAACGATCATAGAAATGCAAATTAAGACAATTCTGAGTTACCACTACCTACTTCTCAGGCTGGCTAAGATGACAGGAAAAGATAATGACAAATGTTGGAAGGGATGTGGGAAAACTGGGGCGCTAATACATTGCTAGTAGAACTTTGAATGGATACAGCCATTCTGGAGAGCAATATGGAACTATACCCAGAAAGTTATCAAACTGTGAATACCCTTTGATCCAGCAGCGTTTCTATTGGGCCTATATCCCAAAGAGATCTTAAAGACAGGAAAGGGATCCACATGTACAAAAAAATTTTGGCAGCCCTTTTTGTAGTGGCAAGAAAGTAGAAACTGAGTGGATGCCCATCAGTTGGAGAATGGTTAAATAAGTTATGGTATATGAATGTTATAGAATATTATTTTTTCTATAAGAAACGATGAGCAGGATGATTTGAGAGAGATCTGGAGAGACTAACATGAACTGATACTAAGTAAAATGAGCAGAAACAGGAGACCATTGTACATAGCAACATCAATATTATATAATTTATTCTGATGAACATGACTCTTTCAAACAATTGATGACAATTCCAATGATCTTGTGACAAACAGAGCCATCTATACCCAGAGAGAGGACTGTGGGAACTGAATGTGGATGACAACATAAGATTCTCACTCTGTTGTTTTTGTTGTTGTTGTTGTTCTCCACTTGCATTTTGTTTTCTTACTCACTTTCCTTTTTGATCTGATTTTTCTTGGGCAGCAAGAGAATTGTATAAATTTGTTTACACATATTGGATTTAACTTATATTTTAACATGTATAATATATATTAGATTGCTTACCATCTAGGAGAAGTGGTGGGGGGAAGGAGGAGAAAATCTGAAACACAAGGTTATGCAAGGGTCAATATTGAAAAATTATCCATGCATATGTTTTGAAAATAAAAAGCTTAAAAAGAAGTAATGCCATAGTTAAAACAAAAAACTAAAAGATAAAAGATAAAATTAAAAAAAAAAACTTGTTTATGTTAAGTTCCTTGAAATTCCTCTTTGATTAATGGTCAAAGGATATGAAAAAACAATTTTCAGATGAAGAAATTAAAACCATTTCTAGTTATATGAAAAGACGCTCTAAATCACTATTATCAGAGAAATGCAAGTTAAGACCACTCTGAGGTACCACTACACACCTCTGAGATTGGCTAAGATGACAGGAAAAAATAATGACAAATGTTGGAAAGAATGTGGGAAAACTGGGACACTGATAAATTATTGGTGGAACTGTGAACAAATCCAACCATTCTGGTGAACAATTTGGAACTATGCTTAAAAAGTTATCAAACTGTGCATACCCTTTGCCCAGCAGTGTTTCTATTGGGTTTATATCCCAAAGAGATCTTAAAGGAAAGAAAGGGACCCACATGTGCAAGAATGTTTGTGGCAGCCCTTTTTGTAGTGGCAAGAAACTGGAAACTGGATGCCCATCTATTGGAGAAGGGTTGAATAAATTATGTTATATGAATGTTATGCAATATTATTTTTTCTTACAGAAATGACCAGCAGAATGATTTCAGAGAGGCCTGGAGAGACTTACATGAACCAATTTAAGTGAAATGAGCAGAACCAGGAGATCATTGTACACGGCAACATCAATATTATATGACGATCAGTTCTAATGAACATGACTCTTTCCTACAATGAGATGATTGAGGCCATTTTCAATGATCTCATGATGAAGAGAGTCTTCTACACCCAGAAAGAGGAGTGCTGGAACTGAGTATGGATCATAACAACATTCTCATTCATTTTGTTTTCTTATTGATTTTCTTTACTTTTTAATCCGATCTTTCTTGTGCATCAAGATAATTGTACAAATATATTTACATATATTGGATTTAACATATATTTAATTATGTATAACATATATGGGATTACTTGCCATCTAGGAAGTGGGTCAGGGGAAGAATGGGAAAATTTGGAACAGAAAGCTATGCAAGGATCAATGTAGAAAAATTATCCATGTACATGCTTTGAAAATGAAAAAGGTTTAATTAAAAAAAAAAAGGTAGTAAATGGTAGTGATAGGGTATGAATCCAGGTCTATTTATTTGTAAGCCATTGCTTTTAATATGCTGCAATAATTTCCCTAATTTGTGTTCATTTAATGAAAGGAAAACAAATTCTTCATTTTTTTTATTACGTTTTGCTTTTATTGCTGGGAAATTTGGAGTAATTATCCAGGGTGACACAGCTAGGAAGTTTTAAGTGTGTGGAATCAGATTTTAAATTCAGGTCCTCCTGATTCCAGGACTGATACTCTAATCACTTTGCAATGTAGCTACCATATAAGTTTTTTTTTTTTAAGTGGATTTTTATTGAATTGGCTTTGGGGATGGGCTCATTTAAGAAATATTTAATCATTTCTTATGCAAAGGTGGTCTTATTTAAATTTTAAGAGGCTAGTTATCGGATAGGTGAATGAATAGTTTGGTTATAGCAATTTACCAGTAAAGGCTAAAGAAGGAATCAAATGATATATAAATGCATCCAAATTGCCAGATAGTCTATATGAAAAAGACCTGGAGATATATCATTCATAACCTTCTGATAATGTCAAAAGCAACTCTGCATTTAAAATTCTAACTGGAAAACATGCTCCCTATTACTGGAATGGAGGTTTTCTTACCTTCATCTGTTAGAATTTTGAGCACCCCACAAAGACAAGTTGAAATTCCACCTTTTATAATGGGGCCTTTTTTTTCTGCCTTTATTTTCAAAAAGAAAAAAAAATCTCATACTTATTGTGTATATGTATGTATGTGTGTGTGTGTGTGGTATGTGTGTGTGTATAGAGAGAGATGTATATGTTTGTGTGTGTATGTAGGTGCATGTACATATGCACTCATGTATGCATGGTTTGATGTGTCATAGTATGCTATAGTCTGATGTGTTATATCATAGTAAGGGATTATTTGTATAGCCAACATGATATAGCATAGTGTAGACAGTTTAGAAGACAACATCTACATAGAAATGTGTACATGTTAGGTGTGCAAATGTTGTCTCTCTTAAGAGAATATTAACTCTTTGATGATATGTGCCATTTTATGTATCAGGATATTCGGTGCTTGAAACTACCTATCATAAGGTGATTAATAAATGATTGTTGATTGTGTATATTTCACTACATAATCCATTTATAATCTAGGACCTAGATGTATGTTTTGTATGTGTAACTATTCACAAAATTAATTACAATTAATTTCTTTTTCAAAATTATATATGAAAGGATACTAGTAAATCCCAATAAAAGATTCATATATTACAAAACAAAGTTGAGGATCACAACTAAGGAATCTTATAACCATATATACAGAGAAAGTATTAACTTTGCTTATCCAATCTCTTCAGCGTTTATTTTCCCTTCCAAGTGCTATTGTTTTCCATAAACTGATGTTAGCAAGTTCCCTGAAGAGATATAGATGCCTGCTCAAAACAGCTTGTTTGAGCTAATACAAGATCAGATATTCAGAAGTTACTTTCTTCCTTGAAAGAATCTTGAAATATTGCCACTGTGTCTGGAATTTACCTGATTTAAGTCTTCCCTGCAAATAAAATCCATTACAAATCCAGAAAAGAATATGGTACATTTTAATATTAGAAAGCTTTTCAAATATGATGTTTAAGTCAATGATTAAAAATACTCCTGGAGTTTCAGGGAATTTATTAAAAAGGAAAATTCTTCTAGAAAATTTGAGGTCACTGAAAATAATAGCAAAGGCAAAAAAAATACAAAATTCTTGAGCATAAAAGAATATAGCATTATTTAAACCTCAAATGGATGTGAAATTTTACCTCCCTAAGTCCCTCCTCACTTTGTCTTCTTCCTCTTCCCAGAGAAAAGCAAAAAGCATATTTTAGGTCATATTATACTTAAGAGATAATCACTCTTTGCATGGATAGAGACTTTTAACTTTTCAAAGCATTTTCATACATATTTTCATTTTAGCTTCAATTGCCTGTCGAAGTAGACAGAGAACAGATGTTGTCCTATTTTGTATATGAGAGAAAAAAAAGAAGTTGAATTATTTGTTCAAGGTCACAATCTAACAAGTAAAGATGATTAGCTGAAAATATATTCAGGTATAAAATCCTCACAAATGCAAAAGGGCAGAATTATTAAATGCATCCTTTTCAAATCATCACGCAATGAAAATTGCGTGTAATAAGGGATCAAGGAAAAATAAACCAAAAATTAATTGAAAAATAATGCTCTATAAGTTAGAGAAGATTTTGTGACTTCTGACCCACACTCTTTTCCTCTAATCACATAACCATGACTACTTTCCCCTGTATCACCACTGTTGGAAGGGCCATTCCTGAGAAGAATGTTGAGGCCCAAATTAAAGAGAGTTGGAATTTCCTGTACCTGCATGACTGCCACAGAGAAGCATTGCTAGCTAATGATAGCTACATTAGGGTGAAAAGCATAGAGGACACCTGTGGTCTAATTAGCAAGCAAAATATAATGATCTACTGAGTATTGCTACTTCCCTTCATGATAGTTAGATTCACATGTATATAATATGAAAGTGTCCAGGAATCCTTTGACTGGGAGAAAAGATAGATTTAAAAGACAGGAATTATTTGATATTTGTGGATTGTCCCATTGTTTAAGGGTTATGTAATTATATCAGTGAAAGACACCTAACATCAGGCAAAGAAGATGTAGGCGATTTAAATGAATAATTAAGAAAACATACAAGCTATTTAGTCATAAGATTATATTGCTTCCAATGAATATTATAAAATAGGGAAAGTCATGTTTTGTTATAGATAAAACGAAAATACTTCACTGCTCTTTTTAATTTGTTTTAGCTTTCTTTACTTATCTCATAAAAAACCCATTCAGACTAAGACAAGTACATTATTCAAGTTATGGACCTGTTCCAAATGCTGAATTAGTATCTTATAGGCTTGTAAAAGTTAACTCCTAATTTATCCTAAAGTTGCTTTCTTTGTGAATGTGTGTCTGATAAAAAATTTGGGGATTGGGTAGCCAAAATAAATTTGTAAAAAAAATTGTAATTTCCATCCAGACTGATGGAAAAATTTGGTGTGTGTGTGTGTGTGTGCATGTGTATGCATGTATAACCTTAGAATTAGTAAACAAAAATATATATTTTGGAATTCAAGGAATTGGCTTTACCCACTTGGAGAATGAAAAGAAAAAGAGGAAAAATAATGGTATTAATGAAATTGCTATTTAGAGAGAACTTGTTTTCTATCTTTATCTCAAATAATCTTGATTTCAAAAAATTAAAAATCTATTTGTTAAATAAGTAGTATAGTTATTTGTATTATTTTTTAAACTAATAAAGAAATTCAGTACCTTGAACCTAACAAATTGGCAAAGTTCTCACACAGGGTAAATTTAAGGAATGGGATTCAAGCCAAAATTTTTGTTTTCAGGTGCAATTTGCATTCTACTATACCATAATTGCCTGACTTCTGTTACAGTGAATAGTGACTAAGTAAGGATTAGATCTTGAAATATATAATTTTCTCCCAGAAAGGAGCACATATCTATATCTATGTGTAGATATAGATATATAGATATAGATATAAATTCAATATATTCTCTGCCTACTGGCATTTCAGCTTAAGCATCTAGCTATGTTGATTTTTGATGAAAAATAGTTATTTTGTTATTGTATCTATAAAAATGAATCTATAAGCATGCACACTTCTCCTTTTTTTTTCCCATAGGAAACAATGTTGGATCAAAAGGCATGCACAATTTGATAGCCCTGTGGGCATATTTCAAAATTGCTCTCCAGAATGGTTGGATCAGTTCACAATTCGAACAAAAAATGAATTAGTGACCCAGTTTACCCACATCTCGAACATTTGTCATTATCTTTTCCTCTCATCTCAGCCAATCTAAAAGGTTTGTAGTGGTATCTCAGAGTTGACCTAATTTGCATGTCTCTGATCAAAAGTGATTTAGAGCACATTTTATATGGCTAGTAATGGTTTCAACTTCTTCATCCTTTGACAATTTATAAATTGAAGAATGGCTTGAATTCTTCTAAATGTGTGTATATTCTCTATATATTAGAAATGAGGTCTTTATCAAAACATTTGAAAATAAAAATGTTTTCCCAGTTTTGTTTGTCCAAAAACTTTTTAACTTAATATAATAAAAATTATCTATTTTGTCATCAATAATGAACTCTGGCTCATTTTTGGCCACAAATTCTTTCTTTCTCCACAGATCTAAGAGGTAAACTATTCTTTGTTCTTCTAATTTGCTTATAATATTACTATGTCTAAATCATGAACACATTTCAACCTTATCTTGGTATATAGTGTTAGGTCTGGGTCAGTGCCTAGTTTCTGCCACCCTACTTTCCAATTTTCCCAGTATTTTTTACTGAGAATTTTTTGTCAAATTGTGAAAGCTTATTTCAAAAGCTGAGGTCACTGATTTTGTCAAACACTAGATTACTATAGTTTTTGAATATTTTGCCCTGGGAAACTTAACAATTCCACTGATGGACTACTCCATTTTTTAGCCAGTACTATATGGTTTTCATGACCGCTGCTTTCTAACATAGTTTTTTGGTCTGGCACAGCTAGGTCAATTTCATTTATATTTTTTCTTTAATTCCCCTGAAATCTTCCTGTACCAAATTATCCCTTCCTTCTCCCCACCTCCTCCTCTAGATGACCAGTAGTCCAATACATGTTAAATATGTTAAAATATATGTTAAATCCAATATATTTAATTGTTATGGCACTGGATATGTAGATTAATTTAGATAGTATTATCATTTGTATTATATTAGCTCAGCAAGACCTGAGCACTTGCTATTTTTCCAGTTGATTGGGCCTAACTTTGTTTGTTTTGTGCAAGATAACTATAAATATGCATATGTGTGTGTGTGTGTGTGTGTGTGTGTGTGTGTGTGTGTAGTTTGTTTTGTAGTTGTGTTCATATACTTCTTGACTTTGCCTCGGCAGATAGATTGCTAAATATTTTATATTATCAACAAAAATATTATTTTAAATGGAATTTCTCTGTGTATTTCTTGCTCTTGGACTTTGTTGGTAATATATAAAAATTCTGATATTTTATATGGATTTATTTTGGATTCTGCAGCTATGCTAAATTTGTTAATTGTTCCTAGTAGTTTTTTAATTGGTTCTTTAGG
Source organism: Myrmecobius fasciatus (assembly GCA_023553655.1). NCBI lineage: Eukaryota > Metazoa > Chordata > Mammalia > Dasyuromorphia > Myrmecobiidae > Myrmecobius > Myrmecobius fasciatus. Next base: position 27,137 of record JAJPUD010015700.1, on the reverse strand, counting down.
GTTTTCTAAGTCTATTACTATATCATTTGCAAGGAATGATAATTTAATTTCCTCATTACCTACTCTAATTCCTTTAATCTCTTTTTTCTTCCTATTGTCGAAGCTAACATTTCTAAGACAATATTGAATAGTAATAGTGATAGTGGGTAACCTTGTTTAACCCCAATCTTGTTGGGAATGTTTCTAGTTTGTCCCCATTACATATGCTTGATGGTTTTAATAGATGCTATTGATCATTTTAAGGAAAAATTCATTTATTCCTATATTCTTTATTGATTTTAATAGCAATGAGTATTGGATTTTATCAAAGACTTTTTCTGTATCTATTGAGATAATCATATGGTTGTTGTTAGTTTGATTATTGATATAATCCATTATGCTAATAATTTTCTTAATTTTGAACCAGCCCTTCATTCCTGGTATAAATCCTATTTGGTCATGATGTATTATTTCGGGGATGGCTTTCTGTAAACTCTGCTAATATTTCATTTAAGATTTTTGCATCAATATTCACTAGGGAAATTGGTCTATTATTTTTTTTTCTGTTTCAGTATCAGCACAATATCTGTCATAAAAGGAATTTGATAGTACTCATTCTTTCCCTACTTTTTTTTTAATAGTTTACATAGTACTGGAATTTCTTGTTCTTTAAATGACTGACAAAATTTACATGTAAATCCATCCAACCCTGGAGATTTTTTTTTTCTTAGAGAGTTGATTAATAGCTGGTTCTATTTCTTTTTTTCTAAAATGGAACTATTTAAATAATTTATTTCCTCTTTTGTTAATTTGGAAAATCTATATTTCTGTAGGCATTTTTCCATTTCACTTAGAGTATCAAATTTATTAATATACAGTTGGGCAAAATAAAGCCTAATTATTGTTTTAATTTCCTCTTCATTGGTGGAAAGTTCTCCCTTTTCATTTTTGAGTTTAACAATTTGATTTTCTTTTTTCATTTTTCTAATGAAATTAACTACAGGTTTATCAATGTTGTTTGTTTTTCATAAAACCAACTCCTAGTTTTACTTATTAATTCAACAATTTTCTTACTTTCAGTTTTATTAATCTCTCCTTTCATTTTCATAATTTCAATTTGGGTATTTAATTGGGGGTTTTTAATTTGTTCTTTTTTCTAGCTTTTTTAGTTGTAATCCAATTTTCTATTTTATACAAGGAAGCATCTAGACATATAAAATTTCCACTAATAACTGCTTTGACTGTATCCCCCAAATTTGGTCTTTCTTTTCGATGAAATTTTTGACTATCTGTGATTTGTTGTTTCACCTACTCATTCTTTAGAATTAGATTATTTAGTTTACAATTAATTTTTGGTCTTTTTTCCCCTGGCCTTTTATTTTTATAGCATGATGATCTGAAAAAAAAGGCTTTTATTAATTGTGCCTCTCTGAATTTGATTTTGAAGTTGTTTTTGTTTTTGTCTTTTTGTTTTGTTTTCTTTTCTTTTGCACGGTCAATTTTTGTATAGGTTTCATGTACTACCAAGGAAAAAAAAAGTATATTCCTTTCTGTCTCTATTCAATTTTCTCCAAAGTCTATCATTCTTTTTTTTTTCTTTTTGCTGAGGCATTTGGGGTTAAGTGACTTGCCCAGGGTCACACAGCTAGGGAATGTTAAGTGTCTGAGACGAAATTTGAACTCAGGTCTTCCTGACTTGAGGGCTGGTGCTCTATCCACTGCTCCACCTAGCTCTCCCAAAGTCTATCATTCTTAACTTTATTAGAAATCTATTTACCTCTTAACTTCTTTCTTATTTATTTTGTGGTTTGTTTTATTTAATTCTGAGAGAGCAAGATTGATATTTCATACTAGTATGGTTTTCTTTCAAATTCTTCTTGCAGCTCCCTCTATGTCTCTTCTAGGAATTTGGATGCTATGCCACTTCGTGCATATATGTTTGAGTATTGACATTACTTCATTATCCATGGTACCTTTAAATAGGATTTATGCTTGATCTGAGACTAGGATTGCTACCCTTGTTTTTGTTTTTTTGTTTGTTTGTTTGTTTGTTTTGTTTTTTTTTAACCTCAGCTGAACCATAATATATTCTGTTCCATCATTTTACATTTATTCTAAATGTATCACTCTGATTTAAATGAGTTTCTTGTGAAGAATGTTGGAGGGGATTTGGGAAAACTGGGACACATGCATTGTTGGTGGAACTGTGAACAGATCCAACCATTCTGGAGAGCAATTTGGAGCTATGCTCGAAAAGTGATCAAACTGTGCATACCCTTTGCCCCTTGCAGTGTTTCTATTGGGCCTATATCCCAAAGAGATCTTAAAGGAAGGAAAGGGATCTACATGTGCACAAATGTTTGTAGCAGCCCTTTGTGTAGTGGCAAGAAACTGGAAACTAGTGGATGCCCATCAATTGGAGAAGGTCTGAATAAATTATGGTATATTGTTCTGTAAGAAACTTCCAACAAGATGATTTCAG
>JAJPUD010015700.1:0-19676 GCA_023553655.1 Myrmecobius fasciatus | reverse complement strand
TTCAGTGATGTATCTTACCTAAATTAGCTATGCAATTGGAGAGAAAAAAAATTCATAGGGCAAATATTTTGTGGGTCCATTCAATCTGAGTCTAACAGAAACTTGTGTTTTCATTACTTGTATCCTTTACCTAATGAGCATGATGATAAAGTAGCCCCAATTTTTTTTTCAGGAAATGTGTTTACAGTTAACGCATAAACAGATATTCACAGTACATTACTGCCTAACGTGTAATCAAAACTTTTTCAACACAAATTGTTAATTGCTGTTGGAACTTCTGCTCATGGTGCAAAACTTTTCCTTTGATACGATTTATGATTTCCTTAGTTAAGGGATGGTTGAGAAACATCTCCCAATGAAGATTCACAACTTATCATCTTACAAAGTTGCCTATGGCACTGGAGGGTTAAGTGACTAGCAGATACCCACAGATAGCAAATGTTTGAATTACTGCTTGAACTGAAGTGAAATGTACCCAAAGCCAGTTCTTTATCCTGAAACATGTTGCTCTCACGTAAAACTTACAAATAAGAAATAAAAAAATATTGCTTTAGAACTTTTGATCAAAGAAACATCTATCAAATAGATGATTTATAGCACTGTATGTTTTGGGCAAATTATGTTTTCCACTGGCATTGAATTCTGAAATGTTACAAAATCCTAAAGAAGAGCTATTACCTTTTCACAGTTAAAGGTTACCATAAGACATTTTTTCTCCATAGGAGAGATTTAGAAACAATTATTCAGCAGAGTTTAAAGGGATTTGTAATGAGAGTGGAAGAATTATCAATTCTGAGAACTAAAATTAAATTATCATTTTAATATGTTTGTCACTACAGAGTCAGTGCTCTGAAATACTTAAAATACAAAATACAGTGCTTTTTGTGAGCGGGGAGAGAATTGCTCTGTAGTAGATTATATCAAATAAAGATTACTATGAGTCCTGAATCATATAATCAGATTCCTCTACCCAAGAAGTCCCTATTATTCAATACATACATACAATACATAAATACTTTTATGAAAGGACATAAAGGGAATTTAAACTAAATCATTTAAGGTCAGTTTTCATTACTTCAGTATTTTAGAATATTAGCAAACTCATTAGGCCAATATAGATAATGTTTATTACAAAATAAGTTGCATTATCTCTTGTGTTTTTGTGAAAAGGAGCCGGGATTGGACTCAATGTATGAGTCTTGGGCATTAACAGGTGTGTGATATGTAGCAAGACACAAACTCTCTGGTCAATAATTTCTTCACCTTATAAGTAAAGTAGTTGAAGTATATGATTTCATTTAATCTGCTTGCCTTTAAATTCTACCTTCAGGGATGGTGAAGAATGTAGAATTTTTTATTACAAAAAAACAGAACCTTTTTTGTGATCATTTTTTCTTAGCACCAACAAACAAACAAAAAAACTAAGTAATGGTAATAAGGAAGGATTCATAGGATTCTAGATTAGGAGATGAATAGGAAAGAGTTTACAAATCGTTTACTTGACCTCTCATGTCCAGAAGAGAAAATAAAGTCAAGGTTTGACTAGCGCAAGTCACAAAGGTAAGTCCTTTGTGGAACAGGAAGGTTTGAAGTTGGATATTCTACCTCTTACACCAGAGTTCTTTCCATTCTGTTCAGTGTACAATAATTAAAGATCACAGTGGTTCTAAATTGATTCTACTACAAATATTGACAAAACTGGCAGACAAATGTATTTTTTCATATCAAATATACAAGTTGCCTAATGTTTTTCCAATTATCTTGAAGAATTATCCACCTTTGATTCCTCCCCAGGTGTATAAAATTAAATAGTTCACTACAAATTTTATTGTTTTTGTATTTGGAAAATTAAGTCAAAATAACTAAAATGAAAGACTAATTGTGACTTGCACATAAAACAACCTTTTATGTACTTTCTTGCACTTCTTTTAGCTGATTAACTAGGTATCCTCAATGTTTGTGTTGTCCCATCATTGTCATCATACAAAGGAAGCTACTCATAAAAATTTAATTAGAACAGAGTTCAATATGCAATTTCACATTGAAACAGTAATAGTTTAACATCTTTTCTATATTGCTTCAGAATTGAATTGTTTGAATATTGTGAGAATTTGGCATTCTGTTAACTTTTATTCATTCAGTCACTTGTTAGAGGGCATCTCATTAATCATTATGCTATGGGAGATACAAAGTATAAAAATAAATCCCTAACATTAAGAATTTTGCATTGTGTTAGAAAAAAAATAAACATACTTAGAGAATTAAAAAAACAGCAATTATCATTATCTCCAAAATTAAGCTCTCAACCAGCTACTTTCCCTGTTTCTTTGTTCTTTCTTGATGGTATTGATTTTTTTTTCTGCGTCAGCCACTTATAAAAATTCAGTCATCATTAAGTCTTCCTATTTCTTTTTTACAACCACCCACTCAAGCAGTTATCAAGAGAGAATTGCCATTCTGGTTATTTAACAAAAATTAATTCAGTTTAATTAATTTGATAAGTGTATTTGTGTATCTGTCTCTCTATCTATCTATGTATCTATCTACTATATATTACCAGCTAGTCTCCATGTTGGGTGGTAGAACTATAAAGACATCATTAAAAGATAGAACTAACATTAAAAATAAATCCAGGAACCAGAAGGGGAAGTAGGAAAGAATATTTTACTGCAGATTAAGACAACAAACAAACAAAAAAAGAAGTGATATTTAAATTTGTATATGCTGTACAATACCTAAAAATAAAGGAAGTGCATGAGGTGTTTGGGCAACACATCACAAGTCTCTCATAGACACATGATTTTAATTGAGAAAGTAAGTACTTTTTTTAAATAAAAAAGCTAATTGTTTCAGTTACTTTTAATGAAGATTCAACTTTTCAAAGGTGAAGGAATCACTGAGTGCTAGCAGTAATAATGAACTTGAAAAACAAAAATATTTTCAGAAAGAATTGGTCCTTTTGCAAAGGAAAGTACCAGAAGAAGATACGACTCCCTTCTGAGTGTTTCTGGGGTTTATATAATATAGAGTTCAGACAAAGGCATAAAGACATTTAGCTGATTGGCCACATTAGACAGGTATGCAGTAACTCAGAGAATGGCACTTCAAGATCATCAGATAAGCATAATTATTCAAATTTGGGATACCCAAAACCAAGCTATAATTAGAGACAAACACAAGTAGTAGATGGGATTTAGAGGTTTATTGCAGCCATGGCTTCCATGGATTGTCTCTCAGGCCAATCTAGCTTCTATAGCAAACTTTTGTGTTAGATAATTCCTCCCAATTGAAATCTGATATTAATAAATCATAAACAATAGAATATTTTTTTCAAAATTATGGGAACCTTGGAGTTAAGGGACAACTCTAAGATATTCAAATTAAGTGTAAAGCTGAATAGTCTGATATGAGTCCTAGATTTTAGGAAAGAAGATTTTTTTTTTCATGATTAAAGGCTCAAATAATCAAAGCCTAACTTCTGTAACTAAATATATAATAGTTCTACTGCATTTTGTCTCACACTTCCTGGAATATTTTCTTTAGTTTTGGATGGCATATTTTATGAATATGTTCTTGTGCTGAAGAGTATATATTATCAGAAATGAAAAAATAATTATAAAGTACTTAGCACAGTTCCTGGAATATAGTAAGTGCTATATAAATATTTCAATACTGTTATCATTATTTTTATTATTACTATTATAGAAAACAAATAAAAAGGATGACAAATGGCTTCTAGAATATGAGAAACAAGAATCAGCCCCTGGGGGGGAAGTTATATTTGTGGTTACAGTTGTTTTTAACTATTTAAAGATCTGATATTCTGTATGTTATAGAAGGGTCAAGAGTAATAGATGGAAATTATAGAGTTGAATTAGAGTTTAATGAAAGTAAAATTTTACTAATAAATATTAATGTATAAGAGAAACATTTTGAACATATTATTTGGAGAACTTGATCAGTATGCAGATATGGAAGATAAGGAAGATAGATTTTTACATTACTGCAAGGTTTCAAGACTGAATATTGACAGAAAAAGAAAAAAGTCACATGAAAAGGTAAGTTGTAGAGGAAGGATAGAGGTGATAATAATTCAGTTTTGAAAATGTCTTGGCAATTTTCTCAAGCCTATATTTTATATTTCATCTATATTATCACAATTTCAGATGACATCTCATTTCCTTTTACACAATCACCAGATTGTTTTTTTTTTTCAAACCCTTTTCTTTCTCCCCACTTCATTCCACCAAATCATTCTGAATTTACATAAGATAAAGGTTACTTATGATCAAAGCTGACCAGATAAAAAAGTATTAATGGCTAATAACTCCTCACAAAATCAAATCCAGACTTTTACTGTATTTCATGATTTGGTCCCATTCAATATAGTAATTATGTTTCAATGCAACTTTTGCATGGGCCTCTAGCTCTGTTAAAAATATATTTTTATACCTTCTTAAACATAGTCCAAGCTCTCCTGTGCCCATGCTTCTAAATAAGATTTTCCCATATTTATTCATCAGCTTCTCACTGCATTTTTCTAAAAATCCACATAAATTCTAACTTCTAAATGAAAATTTCCCTTATCATCACAAAAGTAGTTTCTTAATCTTTTTAAATTTCATAGCACTTTATTTTGAAGTGCTTTTCTCTCACCAAACATGTCAAATTCATTTTTTTATTATTTCTTTACATACTTAAAAAATCTTCCTCACTATGATATATACTTCTTAAAAGTTGAGACCATTATATGTTTTGAGAACATTGTTTTTTTTTATTTCTTACTATAACTCCCATTTCTTAAATTTTCTGTCAAGTGAATAAATGAAAAAAAATTTCTCTTTGCAAAAGATCAGATTCACTAAATAGACAGTTTTCAGATGAATATAATATATTCCACTTTATGTAGTTGGGGTGCATGTGTCTTTTGGATGACTAAAGAAAAAGAAGTTAGGGAAGGGGATATATCTATATAATTCATTACAGATGTGTTAGGAAACATTTATGACTGTATAAATTCCATAAGGGTGATCACTCCACATGTGGCAAGGGTTGTTATGTAACTAGAAGTAAAACAGAATAGAAATTTCTTGCCTCCTCGGCATTGGGTCTTCTTCAAGGAAAGGATTAATGCATGCCAGAAGAGGAAGAAGGAGATTGGGCTCAGAAATGTGCTTACTGTGGTCTTCTCAGAGAAAGGGGGAATATCAGATTTTAATTATATCTATTTGTTCCTTTAAATATTCTTCATCAAGGGGATGTGATTTTCGTGTTCAAGTTAAATTTGATTACTTTTTCTTTGATGGGGGAATTTTTATATTCATATTCAAGGACTGAATTGCTTCCCATCTCTCCCCTCCACCTCTCTCTCTCTCTCTCTCTTTTTCTTCCTCTTAACTGATAGATGTCTATAAATATTTATGTAGCCCTGGACACATGCAAATTCATATGTACATAATACGCATAAATATATCTATGCAGAAAGATGCACATATATATGTGTGTGTGATGTGTATATTTGTTTGTTTGCCAGACAATACCAGATAATGAGAATGAAGAAGCTCTTTCATTATGAATTATGTATCTCAGCTTAATCAAAAGAAAGACCCCCCCCCTAGGTCTTAATCAAGGGAAAATCCACTAAAATCTCTAGAATGAAAGTTGAGGATAGTGACTTGCCAGCTCATCTTATTCTTTCATCAACCTAAAGTAGAATTGACCATCTTATATTTTCTATTTCAAGCCAGAAGTGTGGAAAGCAGCCCAGAAGACCTTCTGAGCATGAAGAAAGCAGACATTCCCTCTTTATCACTTTTGCCAATTCAGACCTACCTCTCAGAGAAGCAGGGACATAAAAGACACCTTTACCAAAAGGCTTTGGGAGTTTACTTACACACATAAGAAATTATGAACAAAGGTTTGCATGCAAAATTAGATATATTGTTATTGTTGCTTTAAAGCTAATATCTAAATTCTGCTCTCTTGAAACAAACAGAAATAAAAAATAAAATCCATACATCTATTCAGTTCCAGCTTACATAAATGGAAAAATATTTTCTTTTCCAAAGAACTTGAATGCATAAATGTTTGAGTATTATATCTAATGTTATATTAGGTATATGTAAATTTCAAGAATGAATATTATACAGACACACACACACAGAAACATATATATCTGTATCTTTGTGTATGTGCAATATCACTGGGAGAAGAGGGAGCTAAATATCATCTTTTATTCTGCTTATTCTGCAGAGCTGAGTTGCAACTGGTCCCAGGAGTTCTAAAGATACAGTAGGTTTACTTAGAAAGGCATACATATTTAAAGAGTGGAATTGTGGAAATTTCAGTTAACACAAACACTGATTAATCACTGCACATTTCCCTTTTCCCAGGATATCCACAAAAATATCTTTTAGTCTTTCATTTTTAATATTATGTCTTTTAGAGGCACTAAATATAAAGTAAGTACAAACACTGAGCTTCTTACTATGAAAAGGAAGGCTACATGCTGAACAAATAGCAATGGTCCCAGTTAACCTACAAATAGCTTATGATCTACATGTGACAAAATCTATATTATATAAGCTTGATTTTTGAAATTTAACTTACATAATCCTTTAAACATAATGAGAACAAATGTTCTAAATTGTTTGTAAGATTCTTCTTGGCATCAGTTGCCATAAGCTTAACCAGGTTATTTCCATTTTTCTTTCTGAGTTAGATATTTCCACATATCAGGAGGGAGAGAAGGAGAGAGAAGTAAAGACAGAGATACAGACAGGGAAACATAGAGAAATAGAAGTAGAAATAAAACAATACTTGCAGAGAGACAGAAACAGACAGGGTCTGAGAGAAGAGACAGACTTAGAAAGAGATCCAGAAAAAGAGACAAAGATTGTCAGAAAAAGAGACACAGATACAGAGATAAACATAGTTATAGAAAAACGAGAGAGAGAGAGAGAGAGAGAGAGAGAGAGAGAGAGAGAGAGAGAGAGAGAAAGAGAGAGAGAAAGAGAGAAGCAAAGGCACAAACAGAGAACATTATAGTGACATGAAGAGAGATACAGAGGCAGAGAGAAGCACAAAGGCAGAAGAAAGAGAAAGATATAGAGACAGATACCAAGACAACAGAGACAGAGAAAGTGAGAGACTGAAAGAGAAACAAACATACACACAGACACACACACAGAGAGAAATAAACTTATTTCTATATTAATATGAGTTCAAAAAAATTGTAGAAAGATCTTAAACTGAGTTTCTAAATTAATTGCTTTATCTAATTACTTTTTAAGGCTCTACATTCAATTCAATTAACTAAACAAATATCACCCAATAAATTCGATGTAATATTCCAGGCACTGGGGATACAAAGACAAGAACAAAAATGTTCTCTTTTTTTTCAAATACCTTATATTCTCTGTGTGGGTATTTATATATTTATGTTTATGAATCTTAAGTATAAGTTTGACTGGTTCCAGTTTTTGGATTGGTATATTTAATCAAACTGAGAATAATGCAGCAGAAAGCAAGGAAAGATTTTTCCCTTGTTTATTTTTTTTTTTGACATTTTGAATTTGTCTTGTTTGCTTATTCCCAAAATAATGAATAATCAGTATCTGACTAAATCATTCATGCTTTAGGAAGGCAATGAGAATAACTGGATTAATTATTTTCTCCTCCTCCTATATTATCTACATATATATTATGGAACTCTGAGCTTATTTACCAATTAGTAGAACCAGGATTTGGCATTCATGTTTTCTGATTCCATATCTAGGGGACTTTCCACTAAACCACACCACTGTGTCATATAGGGAAATGCATTTGTGATGGATTGGACTACAAAATCATATTTATCATTAAAAAACTGCATGCCCTTGTGATTTTTCTTTAAACTTTTTTTTTGTTTTTTTTTTACAAAATGTTTTCACCTAAAAGGTCAACATACTTTATAATAATCAGTGAGCTTTCTGACAAAGAAAATGTCAAATAGCACTATTGAATATGATAGAGAGTTGACTCCTTTACATAAAGAACTAGAAACTATAATTGCTTTGACTAATTCCCCAAATATCCTCTGAAGTTACTACAAGAGCTTGCTTTCTATTAAAGCAATATACTCAAATCTCATAGGATCAAGGAATTGTTGGCTTAATTTGTCCTAAATTCTGGTGTAATACTTCTTTTATTGCTGACTTTGGCTTCAAGATAACTCTCATTAATCTGCCCTTACTAAAAGAGAATTTGAATGCAGTTGAAAATTATCATTATATAAAGTATAACTAGAGATGAATATTGGAGAGCTGATGGTAGAGCTAGAAAAATCTGGGTCTGAGGCCTACCACTGGCACATACAGGCTAGATGACACTAAACAAGTCATTTAACTTCCCAGTTAAGTATGAACTGCTGAGCAGGTATAGTTTAATTAGGATAAAAAAGTAAAAGTAACAAAGAATTCAGAAAAAAATACTGTAAAACCTGGAAGAACTGTTCAAAGTGATAAAAATAAAATTAAGATTAAAAATATACAATAAATATAATGTTGAAAACAATGTAAGAGACATAAGCATTTAGATGAAACAACCATTAGTGATAATTCAGAAGACTAACAAATTTCATTCCTTTTTCATGAAGAAATACTATGCTTTGAATGTGGAATATATGATATTTCTTCATTTCTAATTTCTTTATCTACAAGAATTGTTTCTTTTTTTGTGAATATATTATTAGGGAGCTGCTATAAATCAAATTAACTAATTTATCAAAGTAAAATATATCAGTTAAAAAAAACTTTTTTAATGCGATATTCTCTTAATACTCAAACATTTTCGGAACTGGCTAAAATCACTTTTACCTTTTTTTTCCTTTGTGGACAATTGAGGTACTAGTATTTTGAATGTCAGTGGTAGATTCAATATCTATTATGTATATATAAATATGTGTGTAAATATAATATATTTAATTTTTAGGTAATTTCACAAATATGTAAAAAACTACAACTGATGTTTTGTGTCCTTTTTTCCCACTAGAAATATTTTAGGTTCAATAACTTTTACAAAGGCTCTTGAAAGAAGATAAGCCAGTTATATGTATTAGAGATAATAATGCTATAAGAAAAAAAATTGCACAGTCAGATTTGTAACTGCAGAAAGAGAAGTTGGAATTTTTATGGTTTAGTTTTCCACAATCTAAATTGAATTAAGATATTTATCCAAGATTTTGCATGTTTTTTTCTTCTTAATGAAGTTATATAGCATGGGAAAAACTAAATTTAGTGAGCCAACTTATGGAGAATAGTTTATGGACATTAAATAAACAGGCCACAAATGTTTATATTGCATCTTCCCTTTGCTGTAGGGACTCCAGCTGCCAAAATCTATATTATCATTACATGCCTATCAAAAAGGTAGAAAAATACCACTAAAATGCATTAATTCAATCTTTTCTAGCTGCTTCCATATTTAACACAGTCTTGAAATTATCTTTGTTGAACTGCAGATTGAGAGCAAGATTAAAATCAATGTGAATGTGAAAGTAAATTGATAATATAATTAGTAGTTTGCCTTCTTTGAATCCCCTATAAGGGGTTGTCCCTTTTACTTGTGTAGCTATGGATTTTTTTTTGATGAGATAAATACTATGTGTTATTGCACATAAAGACCTTGAACAGTGATATTTTGTGGGAATAGTCAAAACAGAAGAAAATAAAAAGAGTAATGTTAAGAGACTGAGTCCTACAGTATACATGGGAACAAGAAACTACATATACTTACAATGAGTTACTAATTCTTTCTTTCCCCTTCTAAGACTTCCTGTTATTTTACTTTATCCTAAATGGTCCTTTATTATTCTGTTTCAGAATAACTGCTATAGTCCAAGAAACATTCAACCAATTGCAAAAATCTTTTCTTAGGCAAGAACATTTTAAAAGCTATATGTTAGCAACAAAATAATCCACTTATTGTCAATTTATCCCCATTCCTAAGTGTGCTTCATAGAATACATTTTTTTTCCCTGAGGCAATTGGGGTTAAGTGACTTGCCCAGGGTCGCACAGTTGGAAGTGTTAAGTGTCTGAGGTCAGATTTGAACTCACATCCTCCTGGTTTCAGAGTTGGTGCTCTATCCACTACAGCAACTAACTGCCCCCCTAGAATATATTCTTATTGCTGTTAACTCACCTGTTTGACTACTTTGCCCAAAAAGCACCGTCCTAGTGGTGAACCTTCAATTTGGCATTATAGATAAAATAACAAGATACAAATAAACTCCAATTGGAAAGTTTTGAGGTGATAAAATTTTAAAGTAATCATATATTATTTAATAAAATTATCCTTCCCATTCTCTTGCCTATAAATCACAGGATAAAATGCTAAAAATAATGAGATATAGAAGCCAAAAATAATGGAAAATGTACTCCTATTCATCAAGGAACTGCTCTGCTTATCCTTGGAAATCAAATCTAATATATCACTATAAGTAGAAGCTACTTATAATGCTTGTATTACTTGATTAATCATGAAGGGAAGTTGATTGATTGCTATTCTTCATTTTCAAAGAGGACCAAAATGATATCAGTATATTAGAATCAAATTACAGTGTGTACAACTGTGGTTGATCAGACTAATACAAGCTTGGAATGCTCTACCACAGGCTGGTTTCAATTAGTCCATGTAAATATTGGGGTGGGTTCTTTAAATTTGCACATCTTGTGTTTTAATTATACTTTGTTCATAGAGTGCAGCAGGTTCTCTGTTGAGGGAATGCCATGCAGACCTATCCTCTGGCAATGTTTCTCATGCCACACAATCAATTTTAAAGTTCTTAAGAGACATCTTGAAAATGTCCTTGTATCATTTTTCCTGGCCACCATGTGAGTTCTTATCTTCTTTGACTTCTCCATATATTAGTCTTTGGAATTCAAACCATGTGATCAGTACATTAGAGGTGCATTTTCTAAAATAGAGTTTAAATAACCTCACTGTCTTTTTCTGATCCAGCCAGGTAATCTTTGCAGAAACATTTTTTTTTTTTTAGTATTTGTGTGTGTGTGTGTATTTGTGTATTTTAACCACAGGATGGGATTGCTGCCTGCTGCAGCAATCACACCAGGGTTATGTAAGCCGACAATTTTAGGATATTATTTCTAGCTCCTTCTTCACACTATGAGGTGAGCAGTGTGGTCCCTAAAAGGTTGCTTAGAGATCCAAGGTGCTACTGAATTTTACTCCTGTTTCCAGTGAGAAGATGACCTTGTGGGCAAATGCAGTGTTATTACTACAGCTCTTACTTATCTATACCTGCTGTTTTGTTACTTGCATGTTGTCCTAGGCTTTAAGATAAGTAAAAATGTTAACATGGTATGAGTGATGTTTTTTGATTCATGCATAAATTGGATTTAAGTGATGTAAAGTTGCATGAAGTCATTGTCTTCACTCTCTCTTCCACAGTCCAGTGGCAGGACAGAGTAAAGTTTGATGGGTCAAGATGTGTGGATGACGAAGGTGTCTTCAAAGACTAACCAAGCTGCCTTCATGGATTTGGAACAAATTGCTCTCAACTGCCCATTCCACCGGTGGAAGTCTTTATATCCTTTGGGTAGACATCCCTCCATCTCACCAGCAGATTCAAAACTCCTCTGCTACCCTCAATCTGATTTAGCCTATCTGCTTAAAAGGTTTACTAGGGTGTGTCTGCTGTATACTGCAGCTGTGTATACTGCAAGGTATAGTTTATTGGAGCTACAGCTAAGAGTTAGATGGATGAGATAGACACCAAAGGTGGAAATCAGATGTGACATAGGGTTGACAGCCCTCACAGCAAAGCTATTAGTCTTCCCTGCACACACTCTACTTCCCAAGAAGAGGAAATTTTTATTTTAATCCTCTACTTGCATTCACTTTTCTTCAAATTGTTATCTTCATGTGTTCAGGCAAATTGCCTCTACGGTATACTTTTCCCCCTAACCTTGATCTCTTATTATCTGCATTCTTTCAAAGCACAGTTTTGGCACAAGCTAGCACCAAAATAAAGAATTTCCTGATTGGCCCAGTTTTTAAAGTTGTTTTCCTAATGTGTTATTTCATATATTCTTTGTTTACTACCTATTGTATCTCCCCAATAGAATATAAGCTCCTCAAATACATATCATTCAATAAACATTCATTAAGTACCTTCTATGTGACAGGCACTGAGAGTACATATATTGTTATTTTTTCAAAATCTTCAGCTTCTGATGCAATTATTTATACAAAATGGGCATTTAATAAATATTTATTGAATTTAATTGAACATGTTTGTTTCAATCTAATATTTTATTTTTCATCAATTAGGTAAAATATCTTTCATACTATTGCTGACATTTTCAAAGATTGTACTTAATGTTTTGAGATATTATATTATCAAGAGTAGTTCAAGTATGGTGTATAATAAACTGTCTGAATATTGCAGAATTCAGTTATGCATATATATATATATATAAACAATATATAGCCTGAGCTATATACAATATAAGTATAAACAATAGCAGAAGCTACAGATGACCACATTATTCAAATTGAATTGGACAACCTCATGGAATCTCTAGTTTATTTTAGCATGTATTAATTGCTGTCTTTTATGTTTACTACTAAATGTAGTATTTTTCATATTCAATAGCCTGATAGAATTTTGATTAAATTATCCACTTGCAGCACTTCTGACAGCACTCTTGTATCACAGAACATGTAGACCCAATATTGTGATAATTTTATTCAAGTCAGCAAGTATTTATTAAGTATTTATATATCAGGAACTGTGCTACTTAGTGGAAGGAAGGCAGAAAAATCCTCTCCTCTCAAAAAGCTAATGATCTAATGAAATTTTAGTGGTAATCAGTGGTTTTGTGTATCATTTTTGTTCCATGTTGTCCAGTAATATTAGATCATGTTTATATTTGTTCCCTAACTGCATACCATTAGCTGTATATAGTGACTTATTTTTTATGTATTTTGGACTATTAAAATACACTATTATTAACTACTATTAGATTCAGGAGTGGGAGGTTTGATGTTGGAATTTACTCAGCTTGATTTACAGAGGCAGTGCAAGTTAGGTCTAGCATCAATCTAGTGAAAGAACTTTTCACATTTAATTCATTCATTCTATATGTAAATGTATGACCTTCAATTAGTCATTTAACCTCTGTGAACTTCAGTTTCATCATTCTTAGAGTATTACCTTAAATGATATCCAAGGGCCCTTTCATTTCTAATATAATATGATTATATAATCACCAAATGACAGCTTCAAATCATAACTTCTTAGATACATTATCAGTGTACTACTGTTTTCCTTGTCTATTTGAGTCTTAGAATAATAGAAATTTAAAACTTTGAGGGATCAAAGATATCATTTTAAATATTAGGAAACTGAGGTTCATAAGGCAAGAAGAGCGTTGCCAAAGTTTATACAGGCACTAGATAGATAGGGAGCCAGGATACATTTTTCAGCCTTAAACCTATCAGTAATTATCTATGTAAGCTTAGCAAAGCTTATGACCTCACTAAGCCTCAGCTCTTCCCATTTATAGAACGAAGATGGCATCTACCTTAGCTTTTTGAAAAATTGAATATCATAATGGTGATCATTGCCACATCATTAAAAACAAAATCCTGGGTATCATTTTAATTCCTCATCTAAACTGTGAATCACTCTGAGTCTTGGTATAATAAATAATATACTTATTTCAAACATCACTTGTTACATATTATAATTAAATATTGCGTCTCCTGTTATATTTTTCTGATTTAACCCTTATCTTCTACTCTCTTTCTTCTTTATATAATTAACATCTCTTCTATAACATTGTCTTTGTTTTACATGGAATTCAACCTCATTTTTCTATAATATCAGCTGCATTTCATTTGTTTTTTTTATTTTTTCTGCACAATGAACCTTTTGCACTTTTTCTAGAGATATTATAACTGACCAGGTGGTTTTTCTTTGAGAGTTCTTTATGCCTTTCTGAAGCAAAGGCAAATGGCATTCTCAGCAGCTGTGCATAGGGTTCTGTCTGTCACCAAGTAGCTGAGAATAAGCCTTGCTTTGAGAAGAGAATATAGAAGGGAAAAGAAAGGAGGGCTTTATGACACTTAGGAGTAGTAGAGCAGCAAAAAGAAGAAATTGACTCATTTACCTACCTTTTTTTTTTTGTCCTGAAGAACACCCATAGAGATATACAGTACTTTATATTTACTTGAAGTAAATAGAAAAGGATAACATTTGCAGGTTGTGGCCTGGCTTTATAAAATAAAGTAAGGTTGCTCAGTGGAATTTCCTCCTACTTAGTGTTGTGTGTATATACTTGTTTATAGCAAGATGTACATATAACCAAGATGTGCTACCATTTAGTGACATAGAAAAAATGTCATCCTCTTGCAAAAAGCCATTCAAGCAAATGTAATAATCATGAGAATGTAATTTAGTAACTATATAATTAAAGCAAAGAACTATGAATGAAATTTGGCAGTATATTCATTAAGGCCCAACTTTTTAAAATTTGGTTTATACCCCATATGAGATCTTGTAACTGAATATAGGAATTGTGATTTATTAATTTATAAATGTTTGATTTATATACCTATTTTATATAACTTTATATCTGGTGTCACATAAAATTTTCTTGTATGAAAAAGGGATTTTGAGTGGAAAAGGTTCAGGAAGCCCATGTTAAGGCATTTTAATGTATTCACAATTCTGCCTATATTGTCAAGTTGACTCTGGGAAAGTCAGTTAACCTTTCAGTTCTCCAGACAAATTTTCAAGATTGTAAATTAAACAAGACTTGCTGATTTTCATTGATGAAGGGATCTTTTTCACTGAGGGTTCTCAATAATAATTAAAACATAGGGTCTGATCTTTTTCCCTGGAAAAACAAAGCATGTTAGAGATATGAATTTCCCTTCTTTTTTTCTTCTTTCTAGAGATGGATATGTTTAAGTACTTCAAGCACATTCATGCATCTAATATTAAAGCATTTTTTCTCATGGACAGTACTAGAAATCTGTGAGAAAAAAATATTGTATAGTGAAAAGCATGCTTTTATTAGAGCTATAAAAGCTGTGGACATTATTAAACCTCTCCAAGTCTAAGTTTTTCCATATACAAAATGACTATATTAATAACAGTTTTGTTGCCATGGGGTTATTGTGAAATAATGTATTTAGATGACACTTAAAAACCTTAAAGTGATTTTTAAAAGTTTGTTTACATTATAAGATGAAGAAATATATATCTTAATTATTTGTTCACCTAAATTCTCTTCTTTTTTTTAAACCATGGGCTGCTGCCTGTATAGTATATATTATGTTGCCATTATCCCAACTCCTAGTCTCACTACCAAAATGGGTTTCTGAAATATGGCTATACATTACCCCTTCTGAGATTTTACATTTAACTCTAGAGCACAACTTCCATTAAATCAACCATATAGCCCAAATGAGAAACACATATTTATCTAAAAGTCCTTTTTATATATCACTTGCACAGGGCAAGCACTCACATGATAATTAGAAGTGGCACAAAGACACTCTCCAGGTCTCTCTGAAGAACTTTATTATTCATTGTGAGACATGGTGGATACTGTTGGTCACAAGGGTACACCTGCATCAAAGAAGGTGGTATACTATATGAGCAAACAGAATCATAGTAACACAAAGGAAAATCAAGCCATGCACCTCAAAAGACATCTTAATCTCAAAGGTCTAATCAGCTATGTGTGACCGACCTGTGATAGAGCCTTTTGGACTCAAATTAGACTGATTAGTTAGACAAAATACTCTGGCCTGACCACAATTTGTAAATCAAAAGTAACTGATGAACAAGACTCAAAGTAAACACCACTGTTACAAGCAGGGTGGGATGTGTGGTGGTGGTGGGTAATTTCTACTTTACAACTCCCCTCACACATATTTGATTTCCATATTTATGCCCAATTAGGATTATTTTGACATTTAATTCTTCTCTAGAAGATAGATTTAAGGAAAATTTTTGAAGTAGTATAAATTATTTTAAAATGGAAGGGGCTGCAGCAGCAGGAGATAGGGAATTTCAAGATAATGCAAATATTCAAAGACAAGCATAATAATCAATTGTTTTATGAAAATTATTGATATAATTCATACATTAAAGGAAACTTGGACTATATGCCCTCTCAGGACTCTTTTTTTCTCTAAGAGTCTATAATTCTATGATTTTAACTGAATGAATTTATGGTGTAATTTTTAAATTAATTAAAACAATGTATATTCACTACATTGAGCTCCTTTGAAAAAAGGTGGTATCTATATATCTTTATGTTAAAAGTAGATAGATTAAAAAAAACTTGTGAAGTTCATTAATTTTACTTATGAATATTGGTTCTGTTGGTTTTTTGGCTTAAAAACAGTCTTAATAAAAACAAATCAATAAAAAAGCCTATTTTCTTTTTTCCCCTTTGATTAACTATGAGAAGCATATTGCAATTGAACATTTCATTATTATACAAACACAATATGCATGTATGTGTGTAAGTAGGTAGATAGGTAAGTAGGTATCTATATATCTCACCATTAGTTGTCCTAATTAAGCTTTAAGACCATACTTTTCCTAATAAATCAGTGATTTTGATAGCTAAAATGAATGCCAGCTCCTGAAGCATAAATGCCAGTTGTCAAAAAAATTCCAGTGCAATTTGAAATGTGACATTCAAAGTGAAGGAAATCTTCCAATTAATGAAAATCTATTCTTAAGTATTTACCACATTGTTTACAAATTGGACATTACTGACCATACCTTTAATTTAAGAACTTGCTCTCTGTAAGCCACTCAATCTTCATCTATGCTATATAAACTAGGTGACATGGCATATTGATTTTTTTTTGCATCTATTAAGATATGGAACAGAGTTGCCATACAAATGATCTGAGATCAAGCACATGGGCAACATTTTTTAATGCTACAGGAAAACATTTAAAAATTTAATTGGGAATAGCATAACACAACAGGTAAAGAATATAGTAGAGCATAAAAAATGTTGATATGTGGTTTTCTAATTCAATATATAGAAACCCTATTTTTATATGGTTTAATGGCCCCATTTCTATTTCTTTGACCTCTCTCTTAAAAAATGATAAATTACAAATGCATAAGACTACTTTTGAGTCTCTCTTCCTTTTTGAGAGACAATAAACCAGGAAGATAAGTAATAACATCTCATGAACTATATGCAAAGAATTCTGTCTGGAATCATTATCCCATTGAAAAGCAAGAAGTTACTTCTTTGGAAGGGAACATTTTTTTCTAATTATCCAGAGTAAAATGTAGGAAAATACTGAGAGAAATGATTATTAATAACTAATGATTTGGGGAAATTCAGTTTCCCAATTTTCTATTTTCAAGATCTATCTGTGAAGGTTATCTGACATTACCCAACATTACCAAATATATCTAATCTATGGTTAATTAAGAGTTTCCCAATTTTCTATTTTCAAGATCTATCTGTGAAGGTTATCTGACATTACCCAACTTTACCAAATATATCTAATCTATGGTTAATTATCAATCTTGTGTAGAGACAAATTATTTTGTCTAAATTGCCCAAGGTTTGTCATGATCTGAATATAGAGAAAGTCTTTCAATCTAAATAGGTACATAATGTTACTTTCAGACTGTCATTATAACATTTGTTAACTTATTAATTGTTGAGCAATTGAGATTACTTCCCACCCTAGGGAACACATACAATTTAAAGGGTATATAATTAGGGAATCCACCACCATGTTGATCTTTGGTCTAAGAGAGCCAGCCAGGTGTTCATCCTTTTATTAATAAATATGTTGTCTTTATTAAAAAATGATTAAATTATATAGAAATTATGGCTATTGAACTTTCTAAATCACTACTATGCCGGAATGAAATCTGCATCTCTACATAGTGGCTGCTGATGCTGCTTATTCCTTGGTGACTTAATTTGCCAGAATAATAATTATTATTTTTTATATTAAAACTTTTTATTTGCAAAACATATGGATGGGTAATTCTTCAACACTGACCCTTACAAAACTTTCTGTTACAAATTTTTCCCCTCTGCCCTAGGTGGCAGGAAATACACTACATGTTAATTATGTTAAAATACTTCACAATTCGAATATATGTATACATATTTCTACACTTATTGTTGTGCAAGAAAAATCATATTTACAAGAAAGAAAATCTGAGAAAGAAAACACAATGCAAGCAAATATCAATAGAGAGCATGGAAATGTTATGTTGTGGTCCACATTTGATATCCCTCTCTCTGGGTGTATATGACTTCCTTCACTGAACAATTAGAACTGGTTTGAAACATTTCATTGTTGAAGAGAGCCATGTCCATCAGAATTGATCATCATATAGTACTGTTGTTGCTGTGTATAATGATCTCCTAGTTCTGCTCATTTCGCTCAGCATCAGTCCATACAAGTCTCTCCAGGTCTCTCTGAAATCATCTTGTTGGTCAATTTTTTTTTTATAATTTTATTTTTTTAATTTTATTTGCATAACATATGTGTGAGTAATTCTTCAACAATAACCCTTACATAGCTTTCCGTTACAAATTTTTTCCCCAACTCCCCACCCCTCCCCTACATGGCAGGATATCCACTACATGTTAATTATGTTAAAATATTGGTAAATCGAATATATGTACACATATTTCCAAACTTGTCATTGTTGTGCAAGAAAAATCTTGTCTACACAAACGATATATCAGATAAAGGAAACACAATGTAAGCAAACATCAATCAAGGAGTATGAGAATGGTATGTTGTGGTCCACATTTCACATCCCTCTCTCTGGGTGTATACGGCTTTCTTCAGTGAACAATTGGAGGTGGTTTGAAACATTTCATTGTTGAATAGAGCCATGTCCATCAGAATTGATCGTCATATAGTACTGTTGTTGCCGTGTATAATGATCTCCTGGTTCTGCTCATTTCACTCAGCATCAGTTCATGTAAGTCTCTCCAGGCCTCTCTGAAATCATCTTGCTGGTCATTTCTTACAGAACAATAATATTCCATAATATTCATATACCATAATTTATTCAGCCATTCTCCAATTGATGGGCATCTTTTCAATTTCCAGTTTCTTGCCACTACAAAAAGGGGTGCCACAAATATTTTTGCACATGTGGGGACCTTTCCCTCCTTTAAAATCTCTTTGGGATATAGGCCCAGTAGAAACACTGCTGGGTCAAAGGGTATGCACTGTTTGATAACTTTTTGAGCATAGCTCCAAATTGTTCTCCAGAATGGCTGTATCCATTCACAGCTCCACCAACAATGCATCAGTGTCCCAGCCCTCCCACATCCCCTCCAACATTCATCATTAACTTTTCCTGTCATTTTAGCCAATCTGACAGGTGTGAAGTGGTATCTCAGGGTTGTCTTGATTTGCATTTCTCTGATCAATAGTGATTTGGAGCACCTTTTCATATGACTATAAATAGTTTTAATTTCATCCTCTGAAAATTGTCTGTTCATATCCTTTGACCATTTATTGATTGGAGAATGGCTTGAATTTTTATAAATATGAGACAATTCTCTATATATTTTAGAGATGAGACCTTTATCAGAACCCTTAAATGTAAAGATGATTTCCCAATTTATTGCTTCCCTC